>JAFIDM010094128.1:0-16846 GCA_023159025.1 Thereuonema tuberculata
GGTGAAAAGCCATTTAAATGTGAGTTTTGTGAAAAAAGTTTTTCTGAAAAACACCACTTAACAAGCCACATTAGATCACATACAGGTGAAAAGCCATTTAAATGTGAGTTTTGTGAAAAAAGCTTTTCTAAAGGTAGTTATTTAAAAAGTCGTATCAGACGACATTTTGTTGATTAATACTCTATTGGTTGTTTGTTGGAATTTTTTTCAGAATCTTAAGAATGAAAGTCAGTTATTGTTTTGTGAAAAATGTTTTTATCTGTAGAATGTTTTCATTTATAAGCCTCTCTCTCTAATCCCACGCCAGACTCGACATACGGGGCACGGGATGTCAGGCTCCCAGCATTTCCATGATCACGGGATGAAGGTGGGGCCGGGTGGTCAGCCTGGCGCCCGCCCCCGCCTGGAACCCAGGAAAGAAACCCAGTACCCATGCGAGAGAGGGCTAGGTAGGCCCTAGGACCATTTGGAGGTGAAAGGAGTGTGGAAAAATCCCCGACCTCAGCCGAATCGATCCCGTCACCTCCAACCCGAGCGGAGCACCCTGACCACTCGGCTACCAGGCCCACTTTCATATATAAGCCAATTTAAATATTCAATTTTATCAGAAACATTAAAAGCCTTTTTATTGTGAGTTCTGGGAAAGAATGTTTCTGTAAATAACTGATTTAGTTACTAAATAACTGATTTAGTTATATAGATATTGTGATCATATTAGATCAAGCACAGAAGCAGTTAAAATATAGATGTATATTTTGTATAAGGAAAAAAAAAAAATAGGCAAGGGAATGTCAGTAAGTAATAAATTAACTTGCGAAGTTTGATCATGTACCAACGAACAAAGCTTTTAACTTTCAGGTTTGTTAGGAAAAGCTGTTTGACTTGTCAAATTAGACATTATAATGAAATGTAATTTTAACGTAAAAAATTGGAAGAAAAGTCTGTTATAATTAGACATTTCATATACATAGGCACACAATAGGCGTTTTGAGGCTGCTGTGTAAGGGATTTTAATAAAAAGTATCTCCCACTCCATGTTATGGTAAGTCATATACATCATTGAAATGTGATTTTTATTAAAAATATTTGTAAAAAGTTTAGTGTGTGTGGACACAATTTTAAGTGATTTAAAAAATTGTTCTTTGTTTATTTAATCAATAGCAAAGGAAAGTTCTTAAAAATAATTAATAAGAACGACAACAAAATTACTGATTTTTTAATCTTGTTTTTCTAATTAATTAAGATAAAGACTTTATTTAACATAAACTTCACTTTTAACTTATCATAATTTTCACTGACTTTAAAAAATTTAAATACTAGCTATTATTTTTTAATTATTTTTAAATCAATTATCAAGATTTTGTTGCTGACTTTAGATATTTTTTGTAATATTGATTTAGATAAAGACTTCTTTGTTTTGTGTTAGAATTTGATGTTTTACAGAATTAATAGAAACATAATCTAAGAAAAGCATTTGTGAATCCCTAAAATATTTGTGGATTTTTTTTTTTATTGTGGTTAATTAAATTTTTGCAAAAAAACAAAAACAATAAATGATAGGAACTATTGAACACTAAGTCTCCTGAAATATGTCATTTTTTTATAATAAACTTAAGATTAAAACGAATCTAAAATAATTAAATCTATATCAAAACACACACAAAGACTATAATTAGAATTATTAGAAATCAACAAAAATTTCTTAGGACAGTTGACCGTGTACGAAATGTAACATGAAAAGCAGAAATGAAAGAATGCACATAAAGTTTGTATTCACGCCTTGGGCTATCATCTGCGACATCTGTTTCATCCTTGAATGACTCTTCAGGCAGATTTACATTCGATGATAAGCCCAGAAAAGCTCAAAAGGTTATGGATTCATCTCGCTCCCAGAAGTGAAACCTCACAAAAGCAAATAAAAATAATAAATTACAGTAACCAGTACAAAATGAAAAACCTTAGCCTGTTAACTGCTAGGCACAAAAGACATTTAATGATAAGAGACAAATTGTAAGGTCGTGAAATTTCCTTTTCATGAAAATTCATTGTTTCATTTCAAATGTTTTTCTTTCAGAATCTTGGCATTTCCATTAACAAAATTTTCAGTAAAGACCTGCATGGAAAATGTGTTAAATACAAAAGTTAGACCATCCCTTGTTATTAAATAGTCCTGTTACTGTTTGCATATAATTCAACAAGTTCAAGAATGTGGAAGACATCTACAAACATAATACTTAGACATGTACAAAGAATCAAGTGACCACCAACCGTAAGTCAGAAAAATACAGATCACGTTATCCATAGACGGAGACATGACCAAACCCTTATATCACGGGCCGTTGGATCCAGTGTTAAAGGACATATAGAAACTATTCTATTTCCGTTATCTTCTAAATTTATATTTAACTTATTTTTAACTAAGTTTTTTTTTTTTTTTTGTAGATTCTAAATTTTCCTTTTTCCAAATGATATATTCTTTATCTTTTTTCTTTCTTGTTATTAATCTTGTCCTGTATTATATAAAAACGTTATTCTGTCTGTCATAAGACTTTAAGTTTTTCCAATTTTGTGACCAAACTATAAGAGATACAATGGTCATGCAAGTAGATAAAATGTAGATCTTTTTAAGACAAACAAAATGCTACAAAAATCTTTAGAAAACATTTTTTGGTTTCCAAGATGGTGCCTTTTAAAGGGTCAAATTTTGACTTTTTCTCAATTTAAACGAAAAGTATAAAAGTTGGAAGAGAACATTATTGTAAGAAAATGTTGGTATTTGAAGTTCTATCGAACGATATATCAGTCATTCACGAACGTTTCTGCATTTGCAAGATATAAGCAAAAATGTGACAAATGTCATGTTGGCTATTGTGAGAACTTTGTGAAGGCATGTAAAAATGAAACAACTGTACAATTCATGGAAATACGAACACAAATATAGATCATATTTTCATAAATACAGTTTGGTCCAAAAAAATATCCCCAGTAAGCGTTTTGACTCAATTTTAGCTTATGTTAAGTTCATTAATTAATTATTGACCTTTCTCGCTTCAGCACTTGAACTTTGATGGAAACTTCTGTAGATTAACATATTTATGAACTTTTGAAGTGGTTTTACAGATCATGGGAAAGAGAAAAGACATTTCTCCAAGGAAGCAAGGGATGGTTTTGGGACTCAAAGCTGAAGGAATCTCGAATAGGAAAGTTGCTAGAAAATTATCAATTGACCACAAAACTGTGGGAAATATATTGAAGAAACAAACTGAAACTGGAAAGTCAAGTTTGAGATACAATGTGGTCGGAAGAAAATCTCCTGTCCCAGGTTGTGCAGGGCAATGAAAATGATGGCAAAGCAAGACAGAACACTTGAGTTCAAGGCAGATTGCTTTTAAGATTGAGCAGGATTTTGATATCTCCATCAAACAGTGCTAAGATGCCTTTCTGATCTTAAACTTAAGAAGAAAAAACCTGTAAAGAAAGCCCTCTTAACAAAAAAAGCATGTTGAAGAAAGAAAAAGATTTCTCAATCTGTATCAACACTGGACATCCGAAGACTGGAAGAGAGTGATTTTCTCGGATGAAAAGAAATTTAATATGTAAAAAAATAAGTAAATATTGTTGTACCAGTAGAGCATTGTTAATTGAGAAAATTATTTACATGTGGTACCATGAAATTGAACCTGTTACATGTGAAAAACTTGTCCAGTCAATGAGATATCGAGTTGAAGGCCTTAAAAAGGCGTGAGGTGGACACAGAAAATATTAAGGCAAGTTGATTTTGATGTACTATGTTCTGAAAAACTTAATTTCACTTAAAAAAAAAAAGTTCAATAAACCAATGAAATATAGCCTCTTTGTTGTTGTTTTGGCATACATTGAGTAAAATTGTAGGTGGCGATATTTTTTTGGACCGAACTGTAAGCATGATATCGAAACATGGGAAGAAGGCCATAACGGGCTGGGAAATCGTATATTCTCTGGTCTCGATATTAATTTGTTAAATAAATAAAGTTCTTTTTTTAATGGTATATATGCAAGGGTTCCGGAGCAAAGCGACGGTAACCGGCTAGTTACTTATAAAAATGTTTCTTATTGAAACTAGGATATAATCTGAAGTTAGGATTGATAAGATATCAAAATTAAAATTCGTTTTGAAAAATACTGGATGATTATAATTAAAGTTGCGATTTCAAAAGCGGTCAGATTGACTTGATATTTTTCTAGAACAATCGTGAGATAATGGAATTTTGTTTGGCGAAGGAAAAAAAATAGTTCCAAAATGCGCCGATAGATGTGTCAGGATTCACATTACTGTTGTGAAGGTATGCAAATTACTAAGACATTACTAACACATCTTAGTAATTTGCATATCTCCACAACAGCAATGTGAACCCTGACAGCGCCATCTATCGGCACATTTTAGAACTATTTTTTTCCTTCGTCAAACAAAATTCCATTACATCACGATTGTTCTGGTAAAATATCAAGTCAATCTGACCGGTAGTTTTAAAGTTAGGGCGTTTTGAAATCGCAACTTTAATTATAATCACCCTGTATATTATTTAAAACACAGAACTTAACTCCTCTCATTACCATTAAAACTCCAATTTCCATTGAATAGTTGTAAGTTAATTAATGTTCAATTAATTTTAGCCTGTTCAATTAATTATATACCTTCATTATCTTTAATTTAGAATTACAGTGAAAACTCGATTAACCATTACTCTCTTGTTTATCTGTCTTCGTTCGCAAAACCTATTTTACCATTCTGCGATGCTTCTTCGTAAAATACGAGACATTGTCTCAAAAAAAGCTCGAGCCTCAAAGAAACAGAAGAAGACTGATTACAGCTTTAACACTTAAACTTTATTATCTAGTACTGTTTTATGTTTCTATTATTATTATTTGTTTGGTGTTTGATGATATCTATTGGATACCGATAGATTTTTCTTTGTATTAATTTATTGTTTGCCTGAAGACGATCTCTGATTTTATAGAGGTCTCGTTTTCGTCTAAAACCAGCATTGAAATTTCGTTACTGTACATGTTTATTGTGAAATTTCTGTTATCCATCTATTTGGTTAACCGTCACAGTCCCAGTCCCAACGGTGACTGTTAATGAGTTTTCACTGTACTTATAATCAGTCCTCTCCAATCATTACAATATGAATTGCATTCGAAATTTCCAATCCTTTATTCAAATCTCCTAATAAAATTATATGCATTTTTGCTAAATACTCACATTTTTTATGTATCACCAATTAGCTAGCATATATTTTTATTTTAACTGCTACTGTCAAATAATATTCTACATGAAAAATATATGTATTTTTATATATTGGAAACAGAAGAGGGAAATCCAATTGAGACAGCTGCGGAGATAAGGAAGCTGTGGGAGAGCTATTTTAAAAATCTTTTGAACAACAAAGAACAGGAAAATGAGCACGCCAAGGGAATCCAAGTGGAGATAAGTAAAGGTGGATGGTCAAAAGGAAACCCACCATCATGGCAAGAATTGGAAGAGGCAGTAAAAGTAATGAAAAATAATAAGGCAGGTGGACCGGATGAAGTTACTATAGATATGGTGAAAGCTGCAGGACCGGTGGGAGCACAATGGTTGTATAGAGTGATGAGAACAGTTTGGGAGGAAGACACAGTACCTGAAGATTGGGGAAAAGGAGAAGTGATACCGATCTTCAAGAAGGGGAACAGGAGACTGTGTAAGAATTATAGAGGAATCACCTTGATGAGCCAATGCGCTAAAGTGTTCGAAAGAATTCTCCTGAACAGAATGAAAACTAAGTGCGAGAGATTGTTAGGTGAAGAACAACATGGGTTCCGGCCAGGGAGAAGTACAATCGATTTGATTTTTTCATTGAGACAGATGGTGGAAAAGAAGTGGGAATTTGGGAAGAAAGTGTATATGGTGTTCATCGACATAAAAAAGGCCTACGATATGGTGAACAGGAAATACATATGGCAAAGTCTAGAGGAACTGGGAGTGGATCCATACATAGTGAACTGGATAAGAGAAATATATAGGGTGAACCGATGTAGAGTAAGAACCACAGAAGGGCCAACTGGTTGGTTTGAAATCCAGAGAGGATTAAAGCAGGGGAGTGTTTTGTCGCCAATGCTGTTCAATATAATAATGGAATGGGTAGGAAGAAAGGTTAAGGAAAACTTACAAAAACAGAGTAAAGACACAAAGCATATGGTCTTCGCAGATGACATTGTAATATGGGGTGAGAAAATTGTTGACGTACAGAGGGAATTGGATGAATGGACTCTACAACTGAAACTAGTGGATCTTGAAGTTAGCGAAGAGAAAAGTGAAGTGATGGTGGTGGGACGGGACAAAAACCTGGAAAGGGATATCTGCATAAATAACAGGGCATTGAAGATCACAGATAGTTTTACTTACCTAGGGACCGAAATAACAAGTGATGGTAGAGTGGAGCATGAAATCACAAGACGGTTGGAGAAAGGGGGAAAGCTATACCAGGGAGTGAGACACCTGATATGGGATAAGAAAGTCCCAAGGAAGGCAAAAGAAATAATCTATAAAATGTATTACGTGCCTATAGTCACCTATGCAGTGGAGACTTGGGTGATGAATGCTAGAGACTGGAGTAGACTTTAAGCTGGGGAGATGAAGTTTCTTAGAGGTATAGCAGGGAAGACTCGATTAGACACAGTGAGAAATGAGGATATCCGGGAGGAGTTGGGGGTAAAAAGTTTGAGGAAAAAGGTGGAACAGGGAAGGCTGAGGTGGTTCGGGCACGTGAAAAGAATGGAAGATGGTAGGACTCCTAAGGTTTGGCATGAGTTAAAAGAAGGAGGGAAGAGACCAAGAGGGAGACCGCGTAAGCGATGGCTGGATGATGTGAAGCACAGCCTGGAAGAGAGAGCATCCCATGGGAAAGAATATGTAGAGAAGAGGCTTGGAAGAACAGGGAGAGGTGGAGAGGCTTAGTTAATTCCTAGACCCACAGTTGGTGGAACGGGAAAGGATATGTATGTATGTATGTATGTAAAAATTAGTTCAATGAAAAGCCGTCTTTTTTAATTTGAAATATAAATAATTTGATATTTCAGATATAGTATATATATATATCTGAATAGTATACATCCACCTGGCCTTCTCTGGATGTATATTTAACCAATTATATTTCCCTTTATTATCCAGCCATTTGGTTTCAATGTCTTTTGTACATCATGTTTCTAATAAAATAATTAATTCTAAAGATGTAATAACCTCTCAAATTTATGACTTGTTTTTGTTATTCTATCCATATGTGTTCCAGCCTATAATTTGTGGAAAGTCTTTTGGGTTATTCCATGTGAAATCAACCAGGGTGGTTGCTTGACCATCTTGTTAATTTTTTTAATTGATTTCTTTTGATGTTTCAATTACTTTACCTCCATACCATCTTTTATCGTAAACACAAACAACGTAGTCATTTCTTAATACAAAATCTTAAAATCAATTGGTGTTTATGATCCGTCAACTCTATACTGCACATGGTTAGTATGAAATGATTCTACTTATTAGAAGAGTAGATGAATCCATGGGGATATAGCAGTGGTGATCCCTTGAACCATCAAATCTCTGGGAGTTGTTGAAGCGGTCCTTGAGATTCTCTTATTCTTTCTTGATGTCGTCTTCGGTCACCAAGACAAAGTTTATGCCTTGCATATTTTCCATGCAAAACTCAGACATGTCCTTAGGGGTTAGGATGTGGTTCTCAGTTGGTCGCTGAAGACTTGCCTTTCTGACAAGTCTTTTCACTGCCCCACAGTGAACCCCTGCCATGACTTGTGGCAAAGAAATGCCACTCGACATCAACACCAAAGTCCTGTTTATACTTACACAAGTTATCAAAATTCTTTCTATTCTTGTATTGTCCTTCTGATTCATCTGCGAAATTATAGATCTTCTTCAGATTTGGTATGAATTTCTGGATAAATAAAATCGGCTGCTTTTCGAATGCATAAACAGCAGTTGCGTTATGCTCCTTAAAATCACTTATAATAGAAAGACTTTTGTTGCATAGATCTTCTGCAGATTCAGTCTTAAAATAGACACAAAAGGGATGCAGTGTGGCTTGGGCATTTACCCAGTGGTAAGGCTGGTTCTCATCCTGGATAATGAATGTAAAATTTTCTGAGAAATCCCCTATCACTATCCACACATCCTGAGAGATTGGCTTTTGTTGTTCTGAGAAACTGCGACTGACTGCGCAATAAAGTGGTGACTTTTTAACTGCATTAATTCTGATGCCAAATTATCTTTAAATTCTGACAAAGTTTCTAAAACAGTGATTAATTTGCAATGATCTGTTGTCATCCCGACTGTTTGTCAGAAATTGTCTTTTCATCATCATCTTCTTCAGCAGAATCATCAAATTTGGGATTTAGTTCATGTAATTTTAATGCTTTAATACCTGGACATGTTGCACACTCACCTATCATACGGTTCTCACTGTTAACATTGCACATTAATTTTGCAAGCAGGGATTTCATTGATTTTACTGCTGAAGCCATCAATTTAACGTTTGGATGTTGGAACAAATGCACATTGAATGAGTCCCACTTGCTCCTGCCAGAATGCACCACTTGGGCCTCACCTCACAGAATTTAGAAAATTCTATATGAACTGATGGATACTCCTCTTTCAATTTTTGATATAATTCTCTCAAATTACATAGACACAACGTTTTCTGTTTTAATTCTTTCCTCCCATCTTCCAAACGAACAGACTTCGTATCTTTCATTCCTGGACACACACTGCTTGCTTCATCACTATTGTAAAAATTTATAACCAAGTCCTTAGTTTCTTTTCTCATTCTTCTCCCCAATTTCAATAAATTCACTTCAGGAATGACTCCACGTTTTTCCACAAGAACCTGTGTTCTTCATCAGATACTTGGTCACACCTAGTTCCTGTGCTATTTTATTATTTGACCAGCTCTTGGAAATTACATTGATGACTTTAATTCTTTCACTATTTGATGTGCAACTTTTTCTTCTTTCTTTTAAACTACATCCTGATGCACTTGTCACGTCCTGATGTATTTATATTTGCGCACGTTAAAATAACTTTTTAATTCTTTTAAACTTTTGTCTAAATACTCTATGTCCTTGGCTGCAATATCACTTTTCTCGTTTTCTTCTTCTCTTTTTCCTTCTCCAACTCGGGCTGTATATTGAATGAGTCACTTAATGTTTTCTTAATTGCACCAGAAAACTTTTTCACTGTACGTTTAACTTCTAAATGGTTTTTTCTCATGGCGTAGTTTCATTATTTTGATAGGTGAAACTCCTAATGTTTTAGCTGTTTTATTTAAAGATTCTACATCTAACTCAGGAGGTGTAAAAGCTTCTTCTTTGGCACTGTCATCATCTATTTCATTGCAGCTAGACATTTTTAGTCTTCTGATATAAGCAGACTTATATTCCCATTTTGTCTGTCACGTAGGTTAGAATTGTTAAAATCTCATTAAATTATCATTAAGCACAACAATTGCGTCTTTTACATTTACAACAATTACATTTATAATAATAAGGAATTTAAAGCAATATCAATGATATTTTTTCTTCAGAAGACATTGCGAAGCAATGTGATTGGTTTTCTAATCGCTTCCCTCCCTCGTTTTATGGCATGAACAACAAATGGACTACCCTGGTATAAGTTTTAATGAGAGCCACTTTTCACACATTTTCACAGTTACTGGTCTCAAATTCTTCTTAATTACTTTCTTATGGAATCAAAATGGGTCACAACATGAGTTTCCCAAAAATTATTGATATTTTTCTACATACTTTTTGTAATGATTTGTGCAAATACTGTCTATTGCTTCAAGTCCAACTCTTTTTCTCACAAGAGAAAGTTCTGAATCACTTATATCTGATGGTGACTTGACAGTTGACTGTCCATAGGAATGATTTTCACAACTTTCACCAACATAAACACCTATAGAGCACTCAATGATTATCCTGTAGCATTGTATTTTCAAACTATTAAGACCATCAAGGATTTAACAAACTTCATTCATATTTAAAGATTTATAGTAGAACTTGCAAAATTTTGTTCTGCTAACTATGAAATGAAAAACTACTGCAGAAACTAAATACACATCTGCACTCTCCAAAGGCTCACAACAGACTGACTAGCTGGCTACAACCCTATTGCTCTGGCCTGTAACAACTTGCAAAAACCTGTTGTGCATGTCAATGCATGTCACAACATGCTCATTCTCACTGTAGTGCATTGTGACAAGTAAGAAAAAATAAGTCCTCTTGACAGAGAATAAAAACACCAGCTCTAGATAATAGTGTATTTTTTAAGTTTTTTTTTTTTTTTTATCATTGTAAAAATATTAGATTATAATATAAAGAAATGAGACCACTTTAAGCCTTTCATCGTACATGTTTCCCCATTGTCATATTTACAGGTAACTGACAGCCTGTAAAATGTATACCAGTGTGAACCACAAAATGAAACTTACAGGTTTTCTTAAGTAATAGAAAGAGTATCCATGGGCAAAATTTCAAATTTTTGGCCGGTCCCCCTTTTGTAATATTTGACCTTGAAATTAATATTTTTGAAAAATTGTTCAAGTTTGGAGCAAAAAATTGCCAGGAAGCACTTCTAATCCAGGCTTTCTTTTACTATTTCTGGAAACACTTTCAGTCATAGTTCTTGTATAAAAATTACCATCCTGTGGCTTCAAGCCCTTTTCATTTTTACAGACCTTTAAAAAAGCAAAATTCCTCATTCCGATAGCAAACTTTAAGGTCTTTCAAGTGTAACTTATCAAAGACATATCTTCCATTTGTAAACAGTTTCTGAAAGACCAGGATCTCTGCTTTAAGACAGTGCAAACCAGAACTTTCTGTCTTATATAGAAACCACACAGCAGCCTTTCTTCTATACCATTGCAAACCCTTATTTTTGCTTGTCGCACTGTTGAAAAATGAGCCTAAATCAAAGATGGTGGCAGATAAAAATAAAACAAAAATACTTTTGAGCAAGTTACTAGTAAGGTCATCTGTGGTGAAAATATTAAAAACTAGGCCATCCCCTTGTCTCCCCCTGGTAAATATGAGATAATCCAAGAAGAATTGATTCCAAGCAGTTATGACAAAAAGCGATATTTTATTCCGTTTTGAATGAACTTATTATTTAATAGCACGCGAACAAATAAAAGAAAAGTAGGATTGGATATTGGGGTCAGCAGTAGTCCAATGGTTAGCGTTCCTGACTACGAGGACAAAGGTCCTCGGTTCGAATCCCATGCAAGGCTAAAAATATTAAAAAAAGGCAAATTTTATAATTGATTTTCTCAGTGCGCCGGGCAGACAGACAGAGAAATAAAAGATTTTAATTATATAGATTAACAAGATGGTCAAACTACCATTTAATTAAAATTGGCTGATTTCATATGGAATGACCCCCTTTTTTTTTTGGTTTGACTAACTTTTATTTCCTAGAGGTGTTTGATCCTACGCATGACAGACTGTAGACTTTTTGTGGTTTCTCTGCTACGTAGGTCTTAACATTTTCTCCCTTTCTTTGATTGGAATGTTTCAAAATTGTTAATTTATATGTTTTTAAAACCTTTTTAACTGTGTAGTGCAATACATTTAAAAAGTTGAAATGACAAATTTAAATATTTTATGCATTTAAAAACAGGACGTTTTGGCATTTTTAATTAGGGTGCCTACATCATTACAATGAAAGGGGCCAAAATGTCATATTTTTACATGTATATAATACTTTAATTTATCTATGTGTTAATATCAACCTTTTAAATGACAATATTTAAAGATTATAAATTGTGTCTAAACATTGGCATACCCAGGATTTTGGAATAGGAGGGATTGTAGTCACGCAACCTTAAAATAAAAAATCGGGCTCTTTTTCATATGAAGAGGTTACTAACTGATGAACTTTCCAACTGAACAAAAAGATCAAATCCTAGATTTCTTCCATTTTTAGATGCAATTGGGGGTGAGGGCCTTTGTGTCTAAACAAATTATATTTTCTTTGATTTTGTTGAAGAATATTTTTTTTATAAAGTTTTTGTGCATTTGTCGCCTACAATTCCTATTTACACTGAGAAAAGAATATAGCAGAACCTTTTTTTAATTTCTTCAAAATCTTTCTCTGATTGGTGAAATGGTATTATATTGTTCATCATCATCATCATCATCATGTACTCTCCTCCAAACAGAGATCTCTAATGGGCATTACGTACTATGATTTCATTCTGCAACAATATATCCAGCTATTTGGGGTGCAATGGAACCCAGCTTTCAGATTATGGACAGCAAAACACGACCTCATAGAGCTGTTTTGGTGGATGACTACCTGGAAATGGAGGATATCTGATGCTTAGAGCAGCCAACTGGATCTCTCAATTAAAATCCTATTGAACATGTATGGCAGAGACGCCGTTAGATAATTTGGGGCCCGGGAAAAAATCCAGATAAAAATTTTAAAAAAATATATTTTTACAAGAATATAAGTAAATTTATAGGTTCATATTATGAATTGAAAGGCCCCATAAATTTGCGGCATCCGGGGCAGTAGCCCCTCTTGCCCGAGCCAAACGGCGCCACTGATGTATGGGACACACTCGGGAGATTAGTTGAAACATGTTGTCCATTGTCTAGAACTCTTAAGGAGCTAAGGACAGCATTGATGCAACAGTGAGACTTCACTACACAACAGTAGTATGTAATGCCTACCTGTAGTTTACTTTTGTGCACACACAAGTGGAAAAAGGATTGCATGCTTTCTTCTAGTGTAGAGCGGAAGAGAAAAAAACAGCCCACTAGAACGGTTGCAGTGGCGAGATGGAGATCAAGCACAATGTTGGGCCCAACTCCATTTCAGAAAAGAGATAGATGAAAGCAGAAGTGTGAGTCTCACAAAATAATGATCAGGTACCCAAAAAAGAGTGAGAAGGGTTAGCCAGAGCCGTTTGTTTATAAAGAGTAGAGGAGGGGACAGGTTCTGGTTTGAGAAAGGAACCATCCGAAGACACCAGTACCTTAGGAAGTGGAGGAAGAGACATCAGACATTGTAGTGACTAATCCCTCTAGGTGCTATTGCCTTCATGAGCATGATAGCAATGTGCACAATATTGTGAGCAGGGTAAAGTTCATACAATCACCAAAATAATAGGATTAAATACAATATAAAAAAAAAGTTAAATATATGCATTTATTACTATACAATTATCTAAAGTCCACATGGTATAAATATAGGTAAATTATAATGACAATAATAAAAAACAAAAACAAAGAAAAGTATATTAATGATAGCTGCACTTAAGTATTCAATGCTATTAAGGGTAATTAAATAGACTCTCACATAGCCCTGAGTTCTTATCACATTTCAGTCAACAGATTTTACTGTAAGACAAGGTAACATAAGCATTGACACTGTACTTGTAAAGGCATTCAATAGATGAACATTGTGGTAACTGAAAGTTCTCAAAGAAAAAATCCCTTCAAGATTTGGTTGGTCTAGATTACAGTGTTCGACATTCTAACTCAAACTCAGGCACTTATATGTTAACAATGTGCTTTGGCAATACTGTTGGCTGTTGAAGAACGATGTTGCTGTAGTAGGATTTTTCTCAGTCTCCAACTGAGGACAAGGAAATGAGCCAGACAAATAGGCCTCATTTCTCGGATTGCCCCTTTTGTTGGGAGAAGAGATAATGAAGACCTATACGACATAGACTATTAATCTTTGATTTGAAAGTGAAGATATGACATACACTGGCATCTTTGCTTGATTGTTGTTCACTGTAGTTTAAGTAGCTCAAATTGTTCATTGTCAGTAATTAAGTTATTCCAGTACATGATACTCATTGTTGTAGAAGTCCTCACCATGATATACCAATTTAGCGTCAGTGAAAAGAACGACTGTTCCGCTGCCGCCATGGGAGAAATTTGGAAAAAAAATGAAAAAAATTTGGATGCTAGAAAAATCTAGCACCCCAAGAAGACCAACCTTGGCCAGTGTGCCCATGAAGTGACAGCCCTGCAGCGAAGCGTGGGGTTTTATTAAGTGTTCCTACACGAAGACATAGGTTCCTCACTCCGTTGTTATGCGGGAATTGCGTTCAAGAGGCAACCCAGCTGACAACGGCTTCATAATCCGGCGACGCTGTTATTTTGAATGTGTTTCAGTGTGCCACAGTAGTGAGATGCCTCCATAAGTTCAGTGAGTGTCTGTGATGTACAACCGCGAGTAGATCGGATGGCATAACTGTGTCTGGAATCCCATGATGCACCACGGACTGCGATGAAGGTGTAAAAAAGGAAAATTTTGAGTAGGCCTATCATTTTTTTTTTTTTTTAAGAATATGTGTTGCTAGCAATCAAATTATTTTTTTCTCCTCTCTTTCATTGATAAGTGTTAATCAGCAAATTCAAATACTATTACGTTTGACATTGAAAGTGTTTTCTCTTAATTGACATTGTTACAAGTTTCAAAAAATTTCCCCAAAGAAAAAAAAAAGGGAACTATCCAAATGATATTTCAGTGTTTATTTTAATTATTTGAACATTTAATTCCTATTGAAGACTTTCTCAAATAAAAAAAAGATCACTATGATACCATTTATGTTTGTCTTAGCTAATTTGAAGTTGATTCACTTTGAAAACTGTCTCAAAAGCAAGGACAATCATCATGTGTTTAGTTTTGGTGTGTGTATCATTTACCATGATTGCCATAATTATTATATTTAATCTTGTTATAAATTTAGTATTACAGTGAGCCTTAAGCCCACTGATTGATTATTTGCAATCTGTATGTATTATCTTGTTTTCTAGTAATTTCACGTTAGAAAACTTTACTAGTTCCTTATAGAGTGGTTTTATTTTTTTATTCCTTTCAACCTTTTATTGCACCTTTTATGTTTGGTTTTGTTCGTTTTTTTGTTTCAAAAAATGCACTGGTTGCTTTCTTTTTTTTCTCTCTCTTTCGTTGTCACACCTTGCTCATTGAGAAACCTCTACTTAATTACTGATCTTTGTTTTCTCATGACAACTGTAATTGGTGACACAACTTAATTGAAATAAGGTGAAAATAACTTGGGTTAACATTTCATGTCATATTTTACCCTTTGCTTAAAGCATATTTATCATTAAGATTACAGCAGGAGTAAAGATACATTTCCAGGAAATAACTACTTTTATTGTGTTTAGCAATGATTATCACCAGTAATGTAATAAAAAAGATATGTATAGTTGAAATTACTCTGCACTTTTGTTGTTAAACATATCTGAATGTTACAAAGCCATACAGCAAGATTCTGATAAGGTAAAAATACAAACTATTTCTGGTTTGGGTGTTATTACTGTAGATTTAAGTTTGTAAGGATTTGTTTCCTTTATTTGGTTAATATTTATCAAAACAGAAATATTACAATCACAAAATCTAGCAAATTAAATTTTTATGGGTCACTTTTATCAGATTCCTTCATTATTAATGTATAATGATAAATTCAGCCTTTTTTATTTCAATTTTGTGATTTTTCAGAATTATTCTGTCAACCATTATGAGATTATAATACCACTGTCAAGAATAATGAAGTTTTAAGATTCACTACACAACATTATAAATTAAAAAAATATATCTTTATTTGCAAATTTATTACATACAGCAGCATTAATAAATATAATACAAAGGATTATGTAGTATGAAGGATCAAACGTGAGACAATAAATAATTAATTACAATAAAGAACTGAAAAAATTAAAAACAAATGGATCTATGTACAAAAGACAGATCCATTATCCAAAAACTATACTTTCTGTTGCCCTTCCCCCACTAATGAGGAAGTGGATTGATGGATTAGAAAATTTGTAAGAATTTTCAAAACTCTATAAATCTCTATGAATATAATGACCAAAATATTTATAGACAAATAAAACTAACAAAATTTAAATAAGTAGATAGATAATTAGATAAATACATTTAACAAGTTCCGAAAACAACACACTGAAATTGGATTTGTTAAGAAATGAAGATTACGGAAACATTGTTAAAGTGCTGGATTCAAAACATGAAATTAAATGACAACTCATCTTAGTCTGATCAAAGATTATTGCTGAAATATTTTTACCTAAATAAAAAATGTGAAAGCAACAGCAGAATGATTTAGAGCATAAACACTGAATAAAACTTTCACCCTCATTTGGAAGACGGCTAATTGCAGAAACTATCAACCATTGATCTGATGATGAAACAAAAGTTATATGAAGGATTTGTGCAACATTATCAGCTGAAAGATAACAAGGATCTAGCACATCTATTAAATATACAAAATCCACCCTTTTTCAGAGAACTGTTAAGAAGCAAATTCTACATGATCTATATCTAAATTATTTAATTCTTAATCAATCTGCAGAATAAGCTTATTTGGGAATTTAGAAACCTCAAAATCTAGTTAACATTGTTGGAAGAAATAAGGATTCAAAGCTAATTTCTACTAAACATTTCTGGTTTGTCTATGTTTTGTTTTTTAACAATCCTTCCAGATCTTAACTTACTGAAGGAATCGACTGGATTATCCCTTCCTTTTGTTCTACCACTTCTTGCTTTCATCACAGAAACAGTCAAGGTGGTACTCAGAGCTCTAAGTTAGAAACTTTCTTTTTAATATTTGACAGTGTGTATAATCATAGTCTGCCACATTATATTTTTTTTGGAGACATTATGAAAGGATTCACATTATGTTCAGAATTAAAGCTCTGATCTATGAATACTGACAAGTCTCTAATAAAGCTGATAATGTATTCATACCAATATCAGTATTCA
>JAFIDM010094129.1:0-16835 GCA_023159025.1 Thereuonema tuberculata
TTTCTTGAAAGTTTATGGTTTTGTTTTCTTCTAGAGTTTTGAGAACATTTTTTAAATTGTTGTGCAAAGTAATGGTAATGTCTTCTTTGATTTCGGTGTAATGTCCATCTTCTACTATTTCGTTTAATTTTCTTATATAATCTTCTTTGTTCATAATGACTAGGTGATTTCCTTTATCGGATTTAGTGAAAAAAAGATTTTTATCTTTGCCCAAATTTTGTAAAATTTTGATTTCATGTTCGTTTAAATTAACATTTTTTCTCAATGGCATACTTTTGAATTTTTTTAACTCATTTAGGAATTTTTCTTTTTCAATATGGTTTAATTTGTTAGAAGCTTCTTCCAGTGATATAATAGTAGAAACGTCTAAGTTGTTTTTTTGGTCATATACAAAGTCGATTCCTTTATTTAAGAAAACAAAACCATAAACTTTCAAGAAAAAGAGGAAATTCTTAAAGTTTCTTGCAAAACACCAACGCTGGAAGGAAGGATTAAAGTCCACAAAGAAGATTTCCCGATGCGTCCCTTAGTTAATGCTTATGGATCCCCCACCCAAAATTTGGCCAGAAAAATAAATTTTTGGATGAGAAATTTCAAGATGCCAAATGAAAAAGTTATAATAAAAAACTCAAAAGATTTAATAGATAAATTAGAAAATTTTAACAACACCAACAAAAAAAATTTTCATTTGGCTTCTTTAGATATAGTTAATATGTATAACAACATTCCTGTTAATGAAACTTTGTCTCTTTTGGAAAAACACATCTACAAAAACAAAGAACTCTTATTAAAATATAAATTAGATGAATATTTACTTAGAGAATTAATAGAATTTGTAACTACTAACACTTACTTTAAACATGGAAACAAATTTTACAAACAAACCAAGGGTTTCCCAATGGGCTCACCAATATCTGGCACATTATGTAACCTATTTCTAAACTACTTTGAAAACAATTTGTTAATTAAACTAAAAAAACCAAATTTTGAATACTTCAGGTATGTAGATGACATACTTATAATATGGTTTGGCACTATTAGACAATTTAACTTATTCTTTGAAAACTTAAATAAAAGCTCCACTGATTTAAAATTTAAAAAAGAATTAGAAACAAATGGTGAGTTGAAGTTTTTAGACATCAAGTTAATAAAAAATAAAAACAAAATTGTAATGGAGCACTACAGAAAAGAGTTTCAAAGTGATCATGTATTAAATTACCAATCAGGCCATAAAGCTCATATAAAAAAGAATATTGTTGAAAATTGGTTAAGAAGATTAGATTGTAACACCAGTCTTGAAAATGTGTATAAAGAAAAAATTCATGATATGACTAACCTCCTTAAGAAAAACAATTATCCAGAAAAATTTATCAATGACCAAATTAAATCTTACAATACTTTCAAAATTAAAGAAATTAACAAATTTGAAAATAGAATTTATATCCCTTACCTTAATAACAACAGCTTTTGGTTACAAACTTTATGTAAAGCTTACAACATAAACATTGGCTTTAGATATAATAATAAAATTAAAAATTTGCTATGTAAAAAAGTTAATCAACATGATTATAAGAGAGAAATGGGTTTAATATATAAAATCACTTGCCAAACTTGCCAAAATTTTTACGTGGGAGAAACCAAAAGAACCCTAGCGGAGCGAGTGTCCGAGCACTGTAGGGCCTTGAAAAATAAAAACAAAGACATCTCAGACGTAGCATATCATTGCATAACGAAAAGCCACGTTATGGACACAAATGTCCAAATTTTATATAAAGAAACCCAATTAGGCTTAAGAAAAATATTGGAAAGTTGTGTTATTAGAAACTCTAAAGAAAAAATTTTTAATAGGTATAAAGGAGCTATAGTAAATTTTAATACCATTGTACTTATTAGAGATTACTTGCAATTTGATAACCGAAAAACAGCCAATATTAAGGAATTAAATTATTAACAATATTTTGAAAAATTATAGATTACAATTAATAAGTCAGATTGTAAACAACAATTAAATTTGTTGTATCACCATGCTTTTATTTATTTATTTTTTGTAACAATAACATTAGTTAATAGTCACTTTGAGATGTTTAAGCATATTGTATCAACAATTAATTTTATTAATAGTTCATGTTTTTAAACCAATGCTGCCAAGCTTATTCTTAATTCTGTTATACCTATATTATTGACTTGAAAAAAGGAATATGTACAGTTCCTGAAAATTTGTCTCCCTTATTAGTATTTTAATAAATATTTTAATACTAATGCAATGTATGGAAGAGTGTGTTTCTATCTATCATTTTTTTTTAGTTAATGGAATAGAGATGATAGCAAGGATTGTTCTAGTTTTCTTCGACACTTCGCCCTCTTCCTCTATAGCCTGACTATATCTCATAACTATTCTCGTGGCTTTTTAAAGGAACAGTGATAGCTTGCCTAGAAATCACCTGACACTTCTCAGGCCCCAACAATTATCGTAAATCGTAGGATATTATATCATTATATTATGTTATATTTTGTCTTGTTAATATAATTGTATGGCAGTTTGCTTTTCTCTGTTGCAGAGATGAAAAGATGAGTGGCTAAATTATTGCAATCCTACTATTTATTCGTATCTTATCCTACGATTTCTTTCAATCATTCCAACTTTGGTTCTATTGGTTTGGATTTTAATGATTGTTTATAGAAATAGTTTATAGACGATTTGGTAAGAAATTAATATTTCACCATTCTTCAACTTGTATTCAAAATTGTGTGTACAATACACCATTGTTAAAATCATGGAAAATTTTGCCTGTTTGGGATAAAAAAGCAACTAATATCAGTAACAAAAAGCGTAATGATGTTTGTTTGTTAAACGTGAAGACGAGTTGCTGTATTCAAATACGCGGTATTCCATTGTTTTTATCTGAATTACACTTGTTATTCGTTTCTGTACTTAAGATTGAATTTAAGTTCAATATATAAACTTGGTGATTTTTGTGAAGTTTAGATATATCGTGACTTAAAAAAAATAAACTCCATAACGGAATGGCTTTTTGGACAGTTCTAATTCAGTTCTTCTTAGCTGCTATGTTGACCATAATTCTAGCAGATGCCTTGAATCCATTTAAAGATGATGAAATGTAAGAATCCAGCAAAATTACTGGGAAGATTTGGATCACAACTTGTAATTTATCTGAGAAGAGGAATGTCCTTATTTCTCTATGTTTATCTTTGCGAAATTTGGGGTTATAAAACCGATCACAGGAATTCAGGTAAGTTATTATTTCTATCCAAATTTAAGAATATGTTAAATCTACTAAGTTAATCGTAAAAATATAAAAGAAAAAAAAATTTAAAAAAATGCGCAATATACAGTATTACAAGATTTGAAAACAATGTTTAAAATAAAATTGCAATACTGCTATATTACTAATAGATGATTTATTTTAATCAGTAATTTTCAGATACACAATAAGAAATTCCCTGGTAGGAATGAAGACTCATTTCAATGTGTATTCTGGTTGTCAACGCTAGTGTCAATGTTAAGGTAATTTTTAAGTTTCTATTTTCAGTGAAATTTATAATAAATTAAAATGTATTCTTTTTTGTAAACACTAAGGCAATAATTCGTTGTGAATTTTTCAAATGAAAACCGCATTTGCATTCAACAGCTTTGAATTTATCTTTAAGAATAAGGAAATAAACAATTTGTTATCCCCCTAACTTGGATTACAATAGCGTCTAAAATCTAATTTGATGGTGAATTTTTCGAATGTTGTGATAGTAACGGCGCAACTGATAAAGTAAAAAGTTTGTTGTAATTATTTTAACAAATATAAAGTTCTATTTAAAAGAAAATTGACAAAAAAAAACAGTTTCTAGTGTGCGGAATATTATGAATAGCCTGCAAAGCAATTGTAATACGTACGATCTATGAAACTTTTTTATGTTTTTATAAATAATAGGATAAAAGCCATTTTTCTAAAAATAAAAATAAAAATTCTTTTTCTCTTTCTCCTGACCTTAACCAATGTGAATTTAATCGATGATCATTTTGGAACTTAAGGGTTGATTGATAGTAACAAGCAATAGATGGTAATGAATTCAACCAATGCATTGCAAAAGTCAATATAGCACTCGATAGAATACTTTGAAGAAACAAAACCCTCCATATTCACAACTTGTACTGTTGTTTTATCCTACTACTATTGTAGTAAGCTTTGTGTGGGTTTTGGCGCACGCCATCGAGTGCTTCCCAAAGGAATGCCACGAGACATGGATGATCGGGAGACAGGGTAGTAGATCGGTGAAGGTAGGTGAGACATGGAAAATTAGGGCAGGCTCTGGGAAGTTATTTAGTGGCCCATGCCGTCTCGATAAAGGTTTGTGAGGCAAACACAGGAGAAGGGTAAATGGGAGAATTGATTAATTAATAACGGAAGTACAGCATACAATACGTAACCAGTCTGTGCGTCGATCGAAAGCAATCCTGGACTCTTGTGATTTGGAGAGGGGCACGAGATGACACAGGCAAGTTGAGCCGTCACATCGCAGCAATCGCGAATCAGTTCACTGATCACTACTCGCGTAGTTTTACTCGCGATTACTGCTCTTTCCCTTGTCTTTGTCCCATTCTGCAGGTCACATCAGTAAGGTGAGGTTCTGAATTGGCGATAGTACGCGGAAGAAGCACTAAAAGATGCGCAGAATTTTGTTTCGTTTCGGTTTTCAAAAGAGGTTTTTGACTAATTTGTGTAATCCCCATAAGATTTTCGAAGATTTCTTTTCTCAGTGCCTGATTACCTAAGATAGTAAAGTGTTGCTAAAGTGACCAAAAACAATCCCTGCTATACCTATCCGAATAATGTAATTGATAATTGGTGATAATCTAATTCAAAATGGTTTATTAGTTTTTAAGTTTTAAGGATTAAGCAGTTTGTGCTTTAAAAATTAAAAAATTGCCAACCATAAAAAGCACATTAACATTTAAAACTAATTAAAAATTCATTACAACGTTTCGAACCTTCGGCCGTAATTAAGGTTCCTTTTCAAGCAAAGTTCATACCTGTTAGGATCGTCCATAATGTTTGTGCTTTGTTCTTGATATACCGTAAAGAGATTACAAACACATGAACAAACTAAAACTTTATAGCTGTAGAAACTGAAAATTCTAGTTTAGAAAATAAATTTGAGCTTGACGATATTCTAAGGATCCCACATAAAGATAAGAAATGGTATTAATTGGAGTAAGAGTGTTTAGTCATAAATAGTGGACGACATAAGGGGAAGGGAGGAAATCATTACTCTGCAGATGACAGTGCAAAAGATGACAGTGCAAATATATAAGTACAGTTTTTCCATGTTCTCATATATTTACATGTTAGAATCCAAACATATCAATTCAACTGAGGGAACCTAAATATTTTATTAAAATTTAAATTGTCAGGAAGGAAAGTTACTTTAATCACCAGTGGGAAGATATAGACTAACCTACAGTGTCTTTATGGTTATTTATCAAACAATTCACTGCTTTGCATGTGGTTTTCATTCTAAAACATCAATTCTAGTGAAGAGAATCTACTTTGTAATTTATCTCAGATAAAAGTAAGAAATTTCATTAATTAATCAAAGTAAACCACTGTTATCCTCTTAAATTACATGGGAGGACCAAAATTATGGAACTTAAATTCCTCCTGTTATACATATGTTAATAAGTTCATAAATGTATTATCAAATTGTAGATAACTTCAAAATGATTAGAATGAAATTAAAGAATTTCAAGGGTTCAAGGGTAACAAATTCAAATATCAGTTGTTCTTCTAGCTGTTGATCGCAAAAAAATCACTATATACGAACATTATAACTTTATAAAAATTTGTGCGAATTTTGCTTGATAAATCAGATTTTAAAAATAAAAATTTAACTAGTTAAAAGGATTTCCGTATTCACAAAAGTAATTATAATGATTTGAGGTATTTACATGCAAATTTGAGGTTTTGAAAAGTGAGGAGCTTGCTTACATTTAAAAAGAATAGAGTAATTCTTCTTAATAGTTCTTCTTAATAGTGTAGTTCTTAATAGAACTACAGCAATTAGCATATATTTCTTGGTATCACGAACACTAAACGTTGGCTGGCCAACACGACACTAATATTATTGGTAAAGTATCGAAGATATTTGATAAATTGCAATATCGACTTATTATCCTATTCAATTTCGAAAACAGATCTCTATAATGAATTACAATAGTAATTACATTATTTCTGGAATCAGCAGATTTTTTAACTAGATTTATTTCGATGCTATATAAGTTTTAATCTTCATAACATAATTTTTTTTTATGTTAGCTTTCTTAACTTAAAATTTGACAAGAGATAAAATAGATTGGAAAAATTTATATGCAGCAACCTTAGGAAAAATAAATATAGAAAAAAATATCATATTCTTGGGTAACTTTGAAGAATTGTAGGATTTTTAAATTTAAAACTAAATTATTTCAAAACTAGATTTCTAAACTAAATTCAAAATTCATCATTTTCTTTTTCTTTATTACTGGATTAAAATATCATTAACATGATTTCAAGTTTATTTTTACTTTTTGTTCTTTGCAGAAATTTTTGCTGTTTACTCTGTATTTGAAATGGAAAACCAGAAGTCAAGTTATCTTATAAATCATTTCTACCTGACATACTGTATCCTGCGAATGAAATGATATCTTCAAAGAACATTCGAAATTTTTGTAGCTTGCCCAAAAAACTGTTCTTAATAACGTATCAACTTATCATTTTGCTGTAATGTATTCTGTGTACATCTTTGTTTTACAGCATATTAAGTAATTGTTATAGTTATTTTTGACAAAAGAATAGAATTAAGAATTACTGTTATTTTCTAAAACAGTCTAAATTAATTAAATATAAAAGAAAGTCAATAAAGAGTTTACTCCTAAGATAAGAATGGATTTTTTTAATAGAAATAGATAGGTGTCTGATCCCTCTCTAGAAAATATACAATTTTATATATACTATAATCTATAATATTTAATTGGTTCTGTTTATGTAATGACCCCTTATTACAAATACGTTATTCGTAATCTGTCAGCACCTCATCCTTATTTTTATAATATTTCTAAATAAGAATGATCACCGAAATAGGATTATATCAAATTTTACAAAATTGAAAAATTTCGGTTTTGTATAAAAATTATGTATGCAAATAATATAAGTTATGATATGTAGTTTTACAAAAATTTAAGCAAACTATTGTACTTAATTAAACTAGGACCTCATTCCTTCTTCTGTCACAAACTAACACAAAAATCACTTCAAAATAAATTAATAAACCGGCATCCATGATCGCAGTGAATGACGCGAGGATAGTCATTGTTAAAACCTTTCATCAGTTTTATGTGATTATGTAATTATAAATCCCACCCAAAACATTTCATGTAAAATAAGTTGCCAAGACTTACACGCTCATAATGCTTTCACTGGTAAAAAGATATGAGATCTCATGTAAAGCCAAGCCCCTAACTCTACAAGGCCTAACTCTACAAGCCCTAACACTAAAAACCCTATATCTTGGTCAAAAAGTATGGCTTGGCCGTTTCGTGGCTGTCGCACAGACAATCCCATGGAGTTATGTAAAGGATATGGAGTATGCCAAGGCATACTTTTTGACCAAGATATTAGGGTTTTTAGAGTTAGGCATGTAGAATAAGGGGCTTGGCTCTACATGAGATCTGATAACTTTTTAACAGTGAAAGCATTATGAGCATCTTAACGCAACGTATTTTACATGAAATGTTTTGGGTGGGATGAAATAGTTCCATGAAACGGCCAAGCCATACTTTTTGACCAAGATATAGGGTTTTTAGAGTTAGGGCTTGTAGAGTTAGGCCTTGTAGAGTTAGGGGCTTGGCTTTACATGAGATCTCATATCTTTTTACCAGTGAAAGCATTAAGAGCGTGTAAGTCTTGACAACTTATTTTACTTGAAATGTTTTGGGTGGGCTTTCATTTCTTTTTGTAGGATGAGATCTGATAACTTTTTAACAGTGAAAGCGTTATGAGCATGTGAGTCTTGGCAACTTATTTTACATGAAATGTTTTGAGTGAGGTTATCTATTACAACTAAATTTAGTTTTAAGATTATTTAGAAAATGGATTTTTTTTTCAGTACCCTACTTTTCTGTTTTTCTATTGGTCAACTTGTATAATCAAGCTGTTTGCACTTTTGTAAGAAATCACATTATTACACAGTATTATTTAGGCCGAAGCATTGAGGGTACGACGTATTTCAGATCTTAATAAAATCCAAAGTATATAAGCTAGATAAATGAAACTTAGCGTATTTGATTAGTATGGTAACTGCATCTAATCCTGAAAATTTGAGCTCTCTAGTATTATCCAGGCCGAAGTTATGAGGGGTCGATAATGCATAACCAGACCCCCCCTTTATGAGGGGTTGGAGGGTGAAAGTTACGGATTTCTTAATTTTTTGGTTGTTTGTGTGCTAATCCTAGCCTGCATACCAAATTTCAGCTTTCTAGGACTTCAGGAAGTACCCTAGAGGTTTTGATGATCATGAGTCAGTGAGTGAGTGAGTGAGTGACGGAATCGACGTATTTTAGGTATTAATAAAATCCAAAGTATAAAAGCTAAATAAATGAAACTTAGTGTATTTCATTAGTCTGCTAACTACATCTTAAACTGAAAATTTGAGCTCTCTAGTATTATCCAGCCCAAAGCTATAAGGGTTCGAAAATACGACGAAACATTTCCAGAGAAGGTATGTAGTGCCCTTCTGCCTTCGGCTCGTCTTGGCGGGGGGCACTGCCGTGCCCCCAGATCCAATGAAAAAAATTGCTTCGTTTTTTCCCCTATGTATGGTGTTGAAGAACAGTTGAATTTGTATTCATTTTTTGACATGCATTTGATGTGAGGACTAGCTAAGGGAAATACATTATTGCCCATGTCAGATATACTAAAAAACTTTCAGGTAGGCGCAAATCTCACCATAGAATATTTGCCATAAGTCGACATCTCTGAGAAAAGGGCAAACTTGAGCCACAGTCAAATAGTGAAGACCCAAAAATGTTGGAATTTCCGAAACAGAAAATCGAATCTTAGTAATAAGTATAAGGAATATAACGGTTTGGAAGATACACCTCTGCGATAGAGTGGTGATCTATCCAGGAGAATTTAATATTACTCGAAAAACTCAGAAGATGAATAACAGGACAGATATAAATGGAAATGAACCGGCTAATGGAACTGGACATCTCTTTGGGAAACTGAAATTTGCAACTTGGAATGTACGTGGTATCGCAAATAAAATGGAGGAATTAAACATAGAATTAAAGATTAGAAATATAGACATAGCTGTAATAACGGAGACAAAAAAGAAAACAAAGGATCATTAATGTTTAGAGACTATATTATGATTTATTCTGGTGTTGATGAAGATAGATGGGCCTCATCGGGAGTTGCAATATGGATCAAAAAAGTTTGGAAAAATAAAATTTTAGACTACCAGTGGATATCAGAGAGAATTATAATGATCAGGATAAAAATTATGAACAAAATTTTTAACATTTTGAGAATTTATGCTCCAATACAGAGCAAGGATGAAGAATTAGAAGAATTTTATAAAAATTTACAAAGTTATCTTGACAAAATAAATAAAGATGAAGCAATAATTTTGATGGGAGATTTTAATGCCAGAGTAGGTAATCAACCAATTACAAAATATATACAAACAGAAGGAGAACCAACAAGTAATTATAATTGAGAAATGTTAAAAGATTTCTGTGTTTTCAATAATTTAAAAATCAGTAATACTTTTTCAAACATAAAGAGATACATAAATATACATGGGAAGCTAGAGGAGTTAAGTCTATCATAGATTATATTATTATAAATGAAAAACTCAATAATAATATTAAAGATACGAGAGTATATCGTGGAAGTGAAATAGATAGTGATCATATGTTAGTGGAAAGCAGATTTGAAATTAAATACAAATCCATTTATAAAAAGAAAACAGAAAATAAGGTAATTTCTAAGAAACTCAAAATTTACCTCCTTGAACAAGAAAGTATTAGAAATTTATACAGAAATAGACTGAAAGACAAGATAACAGAATCTACAAACAATATAGAATTAGATTGGAAAAACGTCAAAGAAGGAGTATTACATGCAGCAGAGGAAAGTTTAGGTTATAAGTCACATAATAACAAGAAATGGATTAGAACTTGGAACAAAGATCTACAGGAAAAGATTTTGAAAAAAAAGCAAGCTTTTAAAATTTATCTACAAAATCAAAACACAAACAATTACATAGAATATAAAAAATTGCGAGCGGAAGTTAGGAAACTATCAAGGAAAACACGTAGAGAAGATTGGGATAAATTTGTTAAATCTTTAGAACATGACATCACAGGACCCCAAAGAATAGGCTTCTAAATTTTCAGACAACTACAATGTACAGAAAATGATAAATTAAGAATGAATTTAATACCAGAAGAAGAATGGAAAAAACATTACGAGTCACTCTGGAATGAAGAAGATCAGGTAGAAGTTGAGAATGAAAATAAAGTTTCAGAAATTTAATAATACAACGGAAAGCTCAGATGGAATTACAATGGATGAATTAGAAAATGCCTTGAAAAACTCAAAGAACAGTAAAAGTCCGGGATCAGATGGGATATATATAGAATTATTTAAATATGGAGATGGAAAATTAAAAGAAAAATTACTTAATCTTTTTAATGAGATCTGGAAAAAACAATTAATACCAACGGAATGGGAAACTGAATCGTAATTAGTATGCATAAAAAAGGACCAAAGGATAATTGTCAAAATTATAGAGGAATAACATTACTACAGACAGCATGCAAATTATTTACGAACATTATAAAAAATAAATTAACCCAGTTTATAGATACTTATTTAGAAGAAGAACAGTGTGGATTTAGCAAAGGAAGAGGATGTACAGATGCTATATTCACATTACAGCAATTACTTGAAAAAAGAAGAGAATTTAATTTGCCAACGTACCTACTTTTCATTGATTACGAGAAAGCTTATGATAACCTAAACAGAAATTTACTATGGAAAATTATGGAAGAAGATAAAATTCCGACGAAATTAATTGATGTAATTAGAAGTATATATAGAGAAACAAAAATTAATATAAAATTCATGAACGGGAAAATATCAGAGCCCTTAACTATAAATAAAGGAGTGAGACAAGGATGTGGACTTTCCCCAATACTTTTCAACATATATATAAATAGAATTCTAAAAGAATGGAAATCAATATATAAAAATGGCATCCAGATCACAAAAGATAAAAAATTGAAGACATTACTGTATGCTGACGATCAAGTTTTGATAGCAAATTCAGAAGATGAACTTCAAATTGGAGCAAATCATTTAAATACTATCTCAAAAAATTAAAAAATTAAAATTTCGGAATTAAAAACAAAATCCATGGCAATGTGTGGAAAACAAATACAAAGAGTGAAAATTGCAATTAATGGAAAAATAATAGAACAAGTATCAGAGTTTAAATATTTAGGAAACATAATTTCATGTTATAACGATGAGGCAAACCTGATATCAAACATACAGACATACAACAGAATGAATGGAATAATTAGAAGAAGATTTGGAAAACAAATGACGAAAGAAACACTACTAAGATTACATAACATTACAGCCAAAGCAGCAATTAAATATGGGAGTGAAACCTGGATATTGAAACAAAGAAACAAACAAAGATTGGAAACTGCACAAATGAAATTTTTGAGACCTTTATTAGGATTTACACGTCTCGACAAAAAGAAAAATAATGATATTCGAGACCAACTTAAAACTCCAAGTTTAATTCAAGAAATTCAAAATTACCAAAAAAATTGGCTTAACCATATAGAAAGGATGTCCAACGATAAGATTCCAAATTTAATTTTGAAATATAAACCCAAAGGAAAAAGAGACAGAGGACGACCAAAAATAAGATGGAAAGACCAAAATCATCTTCAGAGCTAGGAACAGACAATCATTGTCTATACCTAAGATGTTCAAGACAAGACAAGACAAGGAAGATACTTGATGAGGAGCTACTGTAGCCCTGTCATCTTCAACTTGTCAAAGGATTAGTTGACGGAGGTTTTCTTTAAAGATGTCGTTGGTTTCTTGCTCAGCCTGTGGATATTAATAATTTTACAACTGAAATTTTAGTCACTGACGAAGCTTCATATTTCCGAAATGATATGAATTTTCACAAAAACACTTATGCACAACTTCAGAAGGCTGTGGCACTGAACACAACAAGCATAGTTAGGAAATTCATGGACTGAACCGCACATCCCTAACACCTTGCAGTTTTTTACACTTGACAAACACATGTGCTTTGATCCTTTTCTCCTAGACAGTGTAATCAGAGAAAAGATGAGTTTTTTTTCCCAAGGAATCTTAGAAATTGCTCTTGAACTTTAACCATCATTTATTCTTGAAATCTATGAAATGAAATTTATTCTTTAAAAGGGTATCCCTTATGATTACACCGTAGCACAGATTTGTATGAAGTAGTGACCAATATAGATTTAGAAGTATTTTAGAAGAACAAAATAGTTTCCTAAAGATGCCCAAATTTTTGAGACTTTGTAAACGATTTGTTGTGCATGGAGATTCCATGACAGATAGTGTAAAAGATTAGATGTAAATATCTGAAGGACTGAAATTCTTATAATGAGTTGCTATAATTGGCAAAGAAGTTATCCGTACCAAGTATTTTCTTTCTCTTATAGAAAAATATGCAAACCTTTTAGTGCTATTTCTGCAGAGTCACATTCAATGAATCTTCATCTGAACCACATTCGCCAAAACAGCGCTCATTGAAACAATGAACTACAGGACCCAGATTTCTTTTATAAAAAGCAGTGAGAGATTGAGTTACGTTTGACCAAATATTACTATGAAATACAGGATCAAGACTTTGGCAGTAATATGAAAGTCGTTATCAAAAAACATCAACTTCTGAGCTGATAATTTGCATGTTACTGATGCCAAAGCTAGCAAAAGATCTACCAAACACAGACGGGTCATTCCATGTGAAATCAACCAAAAAAATAATGGGTTGGACCTTGACCCCTCAGAAATTGATGATTTTTTGCACACTCATAATATCTATAGAGAGTATAAAAAATGCAAATTTTCAGATTTTTTGGGCTAATAGTTTTTGAGTTATTGAATTTCAAAAACTAAAAATTCCTTGATTTTGGCTCTGTTTTGAAATTTTCAAAACACTGTAACTCAAGAATCGTTCAACTTACAGAGCTGAATTTGATGTCATTTTGTTCAGTTTTTAATGAACTTTAATTTGATATACAACAAAAGTATCTTTATGTCAAATGAAAATTTTTAAAAATTTTCAAAAACTAGTTTTTAAAAAATCTCAAAAACACCCCTGTTGATTTTTTTAAAAAATATATATGTTATTTATATTGTTAATACCTATTTTTGTGCCAAATTTCATAATGGGACAGACAGGGGATAATATGGAAATAAAATTTGAAGTGTCATAGTCCATGAAAAAAATGAGAATTCGACTAGCAACCAGAGTTTTAAGTTCTTATGGTTCATTGCGTGACGAACTTTAAATCGAATGAAGTTGATGAAAGACAATCATTCTGAGTATATCTACAGTTTGTGTGTGATTAGTAAACCTACATGGTTTCATCTGTATATCTATACTGTATTATTGTACATACATACATACAATAGTGAGCCTGCCGGTAACCCCGCCCATTTTCTCTGTTTATCGTTCGTTGTGTGTCGAACTTCAAACCAAATATAGTTGATGAAAGATAATCGTTCTGAGTATATCTATAGTTTGTGTATGATCAGTAAACCTACATGGTTTCATCTATGTAATATAATTAAATAAATCAAAATATAATTTACAATTATATTAACAAATTATACAAATAAATTTCAAATTAATAATAATAGTAATAACAACAACAGCATGAATTTAGAGGAATATTCTCATCAATCACATCAGCGGTTAATAAAGTTCTATCATTTTTTTATACTTTTTACTGTTTCAGAATTATATTTTTCCAAATTACTTTGACTGAATAATTTATATTTTATATAGTTTTCCAATCTTAGACCAAAATTATTCTTCAATTTATTGATTTGAAAGATTTTTCGCCAATTGTATCGAGTTATTTTTTCATTATTTTGATTTTTTTTTCCTATTAACATTCTAAATGTTAACATATTAAAATTTGAGACCAATGTTCATCTGATATCTCAAGACAAGCCTGTTTCACGCTTATTAGGCGATCATCCGTTGAGAGTAGTCAGAATGAACATCGCAGGTCTCATAATTGAGGTGACTTGGAAGTTGTATAAGAAGAGCAGTGGCTATAAACTCCATGGCTATAAACTAAATATATGCTGTCATTATTATTATTATTATTATTATTATGAATTTCTTTTGTTTCAATTGTTTTCTTTGTAATTGTAAATCTTGTTTGTAATATCTCATTTAAGTATTTTGTTCAATTTACTTCCAATGTACTTAATATTTATTGTTACTTGTTCTTACTGTACTCTACAAAAATAAGCTAAACATTGGCAACTTTAATATACATATGTAATAATTATATATAGAGTTAAATCAGAAAATTATTTTAACTTTTAAATTATGTTATTGCCTAATTTAAAATTTTAGAAAATTATCACCTAGCGGTCTACTTGATAAAAATCACTTGGAAAAAACAATAATATGTTAGTCATTTGATATTTTTTAACAATGTATTCAAAATTAATTAAACATTTCTAGTATACCTATATTCAGAACCTGTTGATAGGAATTTGTTATTCCTAACGGGACTGTAACTTTTGTATTTAGAATCATAATAAAAAAAAAATATTATTATTATTAATTTAAAATTTATTGATATAATTTGTTTGATGTATTTAATTAAATTATATTACATAGATGAAACCATGTAGGTTTACTGATCATACACAAACTATAGATATACTCAGAACGATTATCTTTCATCAACTATATTTGAATTAAAGTTCGACACGCAACGAACGATAAGAATTTACTATGGTTGCTAGTCGCATTCTCATTTTTTTCATGGACTATGACACTTCAAATTTTATTTCCATATGATCCCCTGTCTGTCCCATTATGAAATTTGGCACAAAAATAGGTATTAACAATATAAATAACATATATATTTTTTTAAAAAAAATCAAAAGGGGTGTTTTTGAGATTTTTCAAAAACCAGTTTTTGAAAATTTTTAAAAATTTCAATTTGACATAAAGATACTTTTGTTGTAGATCAAATTAAAGTTCATTAAAAACTGAACAAAATGACACCAATTTCAGCTCTGTAGGTTGAACGGTTCTTGAGTTACAGTGTTTTGAAAATTTCAAAACACAGCCAAAATCAAGGAATTTTTAGTTTTTGAAATTCAATAACTCAAAAACTATTAGCCCAAAAAATCTGAAAATTTGCATTTTTTATACTCTCTATAGATATTATCAGTGTGCAAAAAATCATCAATTTCTGAGGGGTCAAGGTTCAAACCATTGGTTGATTTGATATGGAATGACCCAGACCAAAAATCAAAATCTTTGATGTGAATCTGAAGTGGAATAGAAATACAACATTTGTAAAAGCAATAGGGTGACAAAATAACTGTGCAATACTATAGAATTGTTCAGAACGAAAACTCCGTGGCTCATGATGGGAAATGAATAGCAACTAATTACTGCCATGCCGGCGTGACCGAGAGGTTTTGGTGGCGGTCTGCCGTGCGGTTATTGTGTCGGCACCCGGGTTCGATTCCCAGCCGTGGCTTGGCTGTTTCAATTTCCTTTCCTGTGTTTGTCAGCCTCTCTTCACTTTCTCTTTGGTCTGATGTCATTCCTTAATGATTTCCTGAGGCTCGCACTTCGATGCGTTCTGTACCCACCACCACCACTGTATCACTGACTTGATAAAAGAGACTTAACTTTTCGGTTTCAAGGACTATTTAACTGACATGGTTTTGAATGTGAAACGTAATTTTAAGTTTTAGTATTTCTAGTCTCTTAACTTGGATTCGACAGAGATTTGAAATTGTAAGAAGTTTAGTACCGCTCGAGAATTAAAACAAAATCTAAAAAAAATAAAAATAAAAGCAATCTAACAATAAGCACATGATTAATACTACATTTCTTACATCAGTGTAATACTGAAAAGATATAAGATTTACTGCTCGGATACAATAAAAATGCATTGACTTTTGTGTATCGAACAGTTAAGATCTACTAAAGCTATTAAATTGGAAGATCGTTGTCTGTAAACATTTCTTAATTGGGCTTTGGCGAAGGAATTAAAAAATGAACTAAACACTAGTGTTGATGACAAGTAATTCACTATTCAAACAAGAAGTTCTGAAAGACCGTTAAACCAAGTTTCTTCAAAATCTTTTACGTAAAAGGAGAATGGGCTGATTTGCCCCACCCCTGTAGAGCGATAAGATATATAGGTAAGGAAAGATCTCCATCAATAGAACATTTTTTATTATTACGACTTGTCTCAATTGTTAGTCCGTTCGGAGTTATATACGACTAGATATGACGTTTGAGTCATTGATTGTAATGAGTGTGGGTGGCAGAGAAGCCAACCACCTACAGACGGTGGATGCTTGGCTGTGGGTGCTTGGCTTCCCTGCACCCACACTAATTACAATCAATGACTCGTCTAGACGTATGTAACAATATGTCTAGACATATGTAACTCCGAACGGACTAATAAATGCGACGAGTCGTACATATGT
>JAFIDM010094130.1:0-11293 GCA_023159025.1 Thereuonema tuberculata
GAAATATTGAAGTTTTTGTAGAAGTTTGACAAAATATTCTGTTCTTATTTATTATAAGTATGATGATTTAGAAGTTATTATCAATGTAGAAAACAGTTTACGATGACCACAGCACCGATGGAACTGCTTTCCATTTAACATTGAATTGTAATTCTAGTATGAATTTCAGATAATAAGTAATAATAAAGCACTCCCATTCCATTACCTAACTTACTGTCTATTTTCCTTTGCTCCATTTACTTTCAAAAAATATGTAAAAAATAAAAGTTTTACAAACATTAGACCAGATCTGTCGACTAATATCCTTTGGGCGATGATCTTGTCTTTCAACTTTCTTTAAAAGAAAACAGAAGAAGAATATCAATTGGTATTTTAGGGGCTCTTTCTGCGTAAACTTTAAATTAAATTAAAAATTGAACCATGATAAAAAAAAAATTCAAGTTTCAAAAAAAGGACTGAATAATCAAATTTATGTAGGTTCTGAAATAAGTTAAATTTTTTTAACTATGATTCTCTTCTTTCTACTTAACCATTAATGATTTATTAACAGCTAATCATCTTTGCTTTTTGTTGTTTGAAATGTTCACTAGAATTTTTTGTTAACGTTTCCTTAGGATGTGAAAAATCTTACAGAAAACTTTAAAAAAACAAATGAAATATGAATCTCTTAAGAAATCAGTCGTAAATTGAAGGTAAAAACTTAAAAGGGATAATAATGATATTCTGAAAGATTATCAATGAAATTATTCAGCTGTAAAAGCTTCGAAAATAACTTCATGGACTTACGGGTTTTATGGGTCTTATGGGCTTCTAAGTGAAATAAGCTAAATACTATATTGCCATTTGAGCTCATCTATTATTACCTGTCAATAATGGTATTTACCAATAAAGATATGTATAGCATACACGTTATCTGTACAGTATACAGCGTTCTCTACTGAGAAACACGTTGTTTAGGTAATGTGGGTCTTCTCGTTTCAAGTATATCTATCACTAATTTAGCATATTAATTACACAACTATAATAAATGAGAAAAACTGAATCTAAAATCATCACAATACAGTGAGGAATATATCTGATTCAGGAATATATTTGTGAAAATTAGTGAAGCTTTTTTGGATGATTTCCTTAGGATACGTGATAGAAAACTCATAAGCTTATCATGTCTCATGATAATTTCTTGAGTCTGATTTTTATTACAATGAAATATCAGAAATAATTACGAAATACAAATGTTTCGTAAGTAATAATATCTTAAAAGTGTTTCTACATTTCTTTAATCTGTAAACAACTGAAATTGAAAGTTTAATTATTATTAAAATTGGAAAAATGAATTTTTCTAAAAATTGATTTTCTTTTATATACTTCACGTATAAAATATATACATATAATAAAATATAATTTGAATGCACGAAATTATCATTACAAAAGTAATTGAACACTGAAAAAGAAAACCAAAAAGAAGTTAAAATGAAATAAAAAAAGTGAAATTTTTAATGCATGAAATTCACTGCATTGAAATTACCTTCCACTCATTCGCTTTCAGAAGACTTAACATTTCTCACGTAAAAAATACATTTAATAGAATAAGGAACTTCCCTACAATTTATATTCATTTTGTTTTCCTTTTCTTAAGATATTTGATATAAGCTAATTCCCTTTTATTTTTATATCAAATTTAATTTACTTGGGAGATTGTTTTTTGGTTTCTTTTTTGTTCTGTCAAAAGACATTCTTTAAATGAAAATAGAATATTTCAGTTATTATCAGAACCTTAATAAACGATATATAACCCATTACAATACAATGAAATATCCTGCATTCAAAGTAATTTTTATCTAAAAAAATGGTTAATGCTTACAGAGAGTTGTTAAATTTGTAGTTAATAACTTATTATTATTCTCCTTGATATTATATTTTAAATATATTCTTAACAAATGGCTTTTTTTCCTTCCAGAAACTTCTATTGTTGTTGTGTTTTCCATTTGGGGTAATGTGTGTAATAAAATTGATTATCGTTTTCAGAGATAATTTTCTTCTCTTCAAGTTAATTTTGTTTTGCAGATGCGAAAGACATATCTTTTTTTGTTTTGTTTACGCTGTATTCTTAAATGATAAACAAAACCAACAACATGTTTCAGGACTGTAACCTACGTTAGGTTTTCTGTAACACTGTCAAAATGTACGATATAAATGTAGATATATTCTGTGTCTGTTTAACTCTTTCATACAAAATTGTAGTACTAGGGATGTCTACTTAATCAAATTTAACATCATAATTTGCAAGTGATCTGCGCTTATTTTTTTATAGACATCTTTTTATCGGGCAAAATTATAGTATCTTTTTCATTTCCGTGGACCATTGTTAGATGACTAACAATGACAATGATGTATGTTATCTCACTATTAGGTAACCAAACGAGAATTATTTTAGAGCTGAGTACATGTGATTAGTTGTTTTACAGTAATCGCTTTGAGTTTCTGCAGAACACTCAAATGGTTAAGTATAGCTTATACACAATAAGAAAGCCATTTTAAATTGCAAATGAAAATTGCGAATAAAAAATTGAAGTAAAAAGTTGAAGGTAACAAGAACACTCAATATTATCTCAAGTAACTTATTTCTTTAATTAAGTTACGATGAGGAAACTTTTGTTACAACGAAATACAATGAGATAGTGAATTCTAGCATCTTAACATAGAAATGAGAAAAATATTAGAACAACAAAAATTATTGAGAGCTTATTCATTAAGAATACAAAAAGAAATGAATATTAACAGGTAGGAGGGCGTAGAAGTGGAAGAATAGTTTGTAAAATGGGTAGAGGATTTGATTAAAGAAGATATAAAGGTAAACAAAATAGATTTTAAAGAATTGGATTATTGATTTAATTTATATTATTAATAATAATTGGTGTATGACAATGCATTAACAAAACAGTTACATTTTAATATTAATATTATTGATGTAAAGTTTTAATATAATAATTGATATGTGCCAGTTTACATTAACAGTGTTTTCTTTGTAAGGAAGCTTACATATCTTTCATGTAATTCCTAATTGTTTAATTGTCTTCTTTTATTTTCAAAACTGGAAAAATGATGCGGGGAAATGTTTTCCGAAATTTTTTTATTAAATATGTATTATTTATACATAACGTGTATAGCCTATATGTTTATTACGATATATTGAATTTATTGTTCTTGTCTATCTATATTGTATGAGTTGATAACATTAAAAAAAATAGCATTTAGATATTAAATAATTTTAAAATGCAATAAAAATATAAAAAATATTATATTAAAAATACAAAATTAAAATACAACGCACGTTAAATTGTTTTTAAGATATTAAATAATAAAATTCGATCGACATCTTGAAAAATTATTATTATTGTTGTTGTTATTCTTGTTATTATTATGTGTGCAAAATAATTTTTTACTCTGTTTTTAAAGTTAAAAATTTTAGTAAACTGAAACGATATTTATTATTTATGAAAAAAACAACGATAAAATATTTTTATTTCGTTATTAATAAATCTATACATATGTATTAAGTACTAATAAATTTATTTTTTCTTAACTATCTTTAAGCATCTTTCTTTTTGGCTGTAATATATTGATAATTCGAAACATTCAGTTCTATGAATTTTTGAAGTTTGACAGGTAACCATTGATAGTAAGTGAAAGATAATTATTTCAGCATATTCATATTTATTATACATTAATGGCTATTCACTTATAATAGCTGTAATTTTGTAGGTTGGATACATATTTACTTTTTTACTATTTTTTTTTTTTTAAAGAGACAAAATGTTATTAGGTGAAATTCTAAAATAATAATTAGAATAAATTCTAGAATCCTTTCATAGTTGGTGGCGATCGTCAGCCATGAATAGTTATTGGTAAATGATTCACTTTTTATTATTTAATAATGTGGTTTTTTTTTTATAATAGCGTAATAGTTTAATTACTATTATTGTGTATTTAAATCTTGTTAATTGTAGTTTATTGAGATGCTATTGTCAAGCTTATAGTTATTGTTAAATTGTAAATTTAATTGTAAATAACAAAAAACAAGAAATTGACTTGAAATATTAAGATACATGTTATTAGTATAGATAATAAGTATTATGATGTTTTACATTATATAATTTTACATATATATTATTATTAATACATATTAATCATTTTTGAAATTATTTTCAAATAGTTTTTCCTACGTGTGTTTAAGGAAAAAAAATAAATTGGCGTAGGAACTTTTTATTTATTGGAACAGATTCGCATCTAGTCTTAACATTTCCAACACACGCTGGCATCGATATCGTTATCTCGTTGGGAAGGTGTACACCGTTTAAGACCTTCTGTGAGTGACAGAGACCGTGATAGCTCAGAACTGCGATCGTGGGATGTAGGGAAAAAAAAAACAACAACACAAGGGCCTCAGGTGAAGCGAGGAGGGTGGTGTTGGAGAACAATCGAGGTTCGATTTCGTAGTGCAAGGGAGGAATATAAACAATCATTATCATCCTTCATCCGTTCGTTTCCTCCATCACTTCCACCCCCTCCATGGTAGACAGCTCCGGGCCAAAAGCACCGAACTAATCGCTGCAACGTTGCTTAGCCATGATTGCCGTGTGGGCCACGGAGGATGGTCTACCAGCAACCAATCATCGCGAGCAAAAAGGGTAGAGCAGAAGAACAACCTGGATTTGTTGTTTTTTTTTCTTCTCTCGTCTGCTTTACTGTGCTTTGTGTTATTTATATGGTATATCTCTGGGATGGCATTATTATTATTTCATCACAGTGATCACCAGAAACCAAATGAAAACAGATTTGCAAAAAGACTTAGTGAATAGACTCCCATTACATTAATACATTGTATAAATTGTTATTATTTACATCTGTAAAAGTAAACCATTACTGAATCATTATCGTCTTCATAGAATAATAAGCTATTAAACCTTGATAAGAATCGTTGTGTCAAACAATTCATATAATTCGAAACTAATGTATCTCACCGAAGACTTGAATAATAATAATAATAAAGATGAGTTTACACCAAAAATTGGTGTAAAACTTCCCTTATCTTTTCGTCTGGAAAAAAGATCCATTTATAAACAAGCTTTTTAATTTTGTTTAGCAGTTTCTTGCACAGTTATGTAATGAGAAAGGGTTTTGATAACTTTAACATTTTAGAAGTTATCTCTTATCAAATTCCCTCCCTTCCATAATTTTATCTTCATTTTTACTTTTTCGATTTCATTGTTATTTCCTCTTCAATCAATTTTTCATTTTTATTTTTCATTCATCCGTTATTGTTTAAATTTCATTTAACCATTTATTCATTTTTCCTTATTTTTTACTTTATTTACCCTTTTATTACGGCATTATTCTTTTATTTTCTCGCCCATTTCTTCTACATTACCTACATAATTTTATTATTTTATAAATTTTAATTTTGTTTTTATGTGACTTTCCGTCTACAACAACACAATGGAACTTTCCCTCCCTTTTTATCTCATGAATTTTACCTTAATTCTAACCATTCCATTGGTTATGTTAACCACATGGTCAATCCCGGACATACATAACTTATAAGTAATACCCCTTCCTCTTCCCGTTCAAACTGAAGATAACCCACCATTTAGGGGGTTGAAACTGTTCTGCCCTGTTAAGTATTGTTACCTTTCATTATTTTTTAACCTGTACATTCAATTCGATTTTTAAACGTTTGAAAAACTTTATGTGCTCACTATTTTTAAACAATTAGTTAAGTCTACAAAGATTTTCAATCCACACATGTTAAAAGGATCTTCTATCTCTATCAAATGAAGATTTACTATTAATATGCTGTTTAACTCTTAATATGTTAGCGATTAATTAATTGTTTTCATAACTATTAATTGAGATTAAAATTACCACCATAAAAACTTGAGTATTGCAAAAGGAATTAGAAGAAAATACAAGAATTGTGAAAATCGGATCTATAAAAAAATGGTTTGTAATTAAAACGTATTTTGTATACAAGGTGGTTCTTGAATATAAAAAGCTTATTGACAAGAACTCTGCGCTCTTAACTCCAAACTATAATTAAAGAGCAGAAATAACTGAACCTGTTGCTAGACGCAAAACCTGTTTGATAAACTTAGGCTATGAAGATGGCTTGGCTATCTGTACCATCGCCTCTGGACGAGATCGAAGTAGGGCAGAAGAAATGTGGATGATCACACTTGGAAGTAGGCTTTAGTGTCAGATGGAAATGTAAGGTACAGTCCAAGGCCACCGTAATTCAAAAAAATAAGCAAAAAAAAAGCAAGGTTATGTAAAAAGAAGATGTCTTATTAACAATCCACACCAAAACAGCCATAAGTCATAAACTGGAGCATTCACATTTCCAAGAAAATTGATTTGCAATAGTTTAAGGTAAACATGGAGAATTTCAAGTTTATTACAATCTCCAAAAAAACTCCAAAACACTGCACCACAGACCAATATTTCGTCTTATTTTTCAAAGACTTCCTCAAGATTTTTTTGATAACATAATAAACAAATAAAAATGGTGCAGTGTTTTAGAGTTTTTATAGATTGTACTACACATACAGAAGAATCTAAGATTTCATTGATTCAAGTTTATTGATTATTATTGGGATTTTGAACCTCATTTTCTTTGTGAGTCTTTCAGCAACTGTTGGATTAATATTTTATTGATTCAGTTTACTAGTTTCTTATTAAGCATTAAACAATTCATATATTCTTACATTCTTAGGAACTTTGTAAACAGCAGATGACAAGGATAGCCATCCGTTAAGTGAATCTGTGTCTTAAAGGAACATTCTAGAAAAACTTTCTAATGGATCCTTTAACTTTCATTCAATTTCAGTGAAAGTTAGGACTCCTCAATATATGTTAATCATGCAGTAAAAAAAAATTTCATTAATCTTATTAGAAACCAAGATCGAGCGGGAAAATTAGTCATGCGAGCGAATGAAATCAGACGAGATAAATAGTAGTTATATGTTTATGTGAGAAGCGCCAAGGAAAAAAAGAACGAGTTGATGAGCAGAAGTGTGACCGTCGCTACAGTATTTCCCCAATTCCCAATGATAGTAATAATAAGTTTGAGTTAGATCGAAGAGAAATTATGGTCTCAATGACTATTGTTATTTTATCAAGTAAATTCGTCGGAATCGCAATGGTGCCTCAAAAGCAAAAATAAACAATAAAAAATTCACTAATGAAAAATTAGTGAGAAAATTCATGTGCCACCAGTCCGCCGGCCTCAGTGAATTTTTTCAATGCATAAAAAATTCAATCTGCGCATTGAATTATTAATAAACAACAATGGGTGAATTGGTCTCGCCCATTGTTGTTTATTAAAATTTCTTAAATTCGTTTTACATTTATAGTTGACCGTTGAATTGTTACTCCACTTTCCGTTTTAAATATGAAATCCAATATTGTAGGTACCGGTAACTTATGTTTTGAAATAGCCTCTTTTTTTTTATTATTATCAGATATTATTGGGAGATTTTTGTAGGATTTCGTATTTTGTTTAATCAAAGACAAAACTGATAAGGAAAATAAAAAAAAAATATTAAATTAGATATAAAAGTAATTTATCCAAATAATTAAATCGAGATTAAAAACATCAAAACAAAAATAACAAACAAATTTTATATCCAATTTACATTAAAAATAATAAAAATACAAATTACAGTATTTGTACAAATAGAAAAATAAGCAATAAAATAAATTTGAAGTAAATGAAATTTGAATAATTAAATATAAAAAAAAATCATCACCAACACAAAAAAAGAAAAAAATTAAATTAAAAATTGTAAACGATTTATTAATTATGAATAGCTTATATTTTTGACAATTAACTTTCGGGTAAAACTTGAAAAAATTTTATTATTGTTCTTACTTGTTTAGTTAAGTAGGCACATTACATATTTTGTATATTTATAGATCCGTACAAATGTTTTTGGGTGAAATGATGTTCTTTGATTCCTTCTTTGCTCTCCTCAATCTCATAGTAATAAAAAATCAAGGAAATTTAAAAGAATTTTTCCCCAAAATTTTTCGCTCTTTAAAAACTGGATCATTCAATCACAAACATTTTAAACCCTTCTCAATCCAGAACGAAAAGAAAGGATTAAAACGGTCTGACTTCTTAATAACCTGTAATTCCAACCTAAATTATTAAATAAAACTATTATTAACTAACTAAATAAGTAAACAATTACTCAACTGATCTTTTTATTGTTTTATTTTTTTCGCGGGAATTTTGAACTGGGAGTACAATTTTTACAATCTTTCAAGTACTTATTTTAAAAATTAATAAGGGATTAAGAGGGATTAATGTAATCTGTGTAATTAATAAAGATTATAAGAATAACACTATATTCGAAACTCGATAGATGAGCCTGATAGAATCCAAAAAGTTAATCCCAGAGATTAATGAGCCAAATTATATAATCGAGTTTTTACTTTTAAGAAAAATGGAATAATCTTACACTGTACAATTTCTTCGAATGCTAGAATAAGAATATTTCGTAAAAAATTAGCATTTTATTGCTTCAGTCAAACCACCTGCATTCCATCATAACAACGAAAATAAAATCATTAATAAAAAAGATACACATTTTAACATTGAATAAACGTTTTATTACATTGTTATTAATAAAAAGAAATAGTTAACTGCTTTGTTGACTTCCTTTCTTTGCATTATTATTAAAGGAATCGACTTATAGACCGAGTTATAAGTGTTGTGGCCTAATACCTAACATTATATAGACCTAGTTATAAGTGTTGTAATACCTAATATTATATAGGCTCGCATTATATAGGTATAATAAAATAATCTTAATATTTTTTTTTTTTCAATATTTATAATATAATAGTCCGTATTTTAAATAATGGTAATGAAATATAAGTAGTCAGAATTAAAGAAAGATTTTTTTTTTTAAATAAAATAAATTTTTGGTATAATTTTTATATTATGGTTTCCCCCCCCCCCCCACCTCGGAATAAAACTAAAACACTTTTCCATCCTCTGATAATTAGATAGACGATAAAAAACAAACAAAAAAAATCGAATGGCGTGAAAAGATATCACAAAAACAAAGGTTTCACTGAAGAAATTGGGTAAATATAAACCTAATGTAGTTTATATGCCTCAATAAGGCTATTGAAATAAAGATTCTTAACAAAACATATAAATATAATGAAATTAACTTGTTTTCTGATGTTATCATATTAAATGATGTTTTGAAACGTTTTGTTTTTTTAATTTTCAAGATTTTTTTTTTCATATTTTCTTGATATTTTTTTAATTTTTTTTTTTATCTTTAATAGAAATACTACAAAATTAAAAAAAAAAAAACTGAATCGCTGTTTCGAACTGTGATATAGAACAAATTTTTAAAAGTAAAAATTGCTTTAATTTTTTGTTTCGATTAAGCAGTTGTTATACTTATTCTGATCAGTGTTTTTTAGTTGCTACCGTTTTACAAACAATTACTTCATTCATCTTTATTGTAATGATTTTCTTTATTACTTCAGTTAAATTGTAATAATAAGAATATGATTAGCGTATGGTTATTATGGCATGTCTACCTTTTTAATTTCCTTAAATTTTCTTCTAAATAACATCGAAAACAAACAAAATGCTAGCGTACAAGTTTTCAGCTAATCCACAGAACTTCTTTACATTCTTCAACTTAATTATTAATAAATAGATCTTAAGTGTGCTGTTAAAATGTAAGTCACTCACATATCTCAAATCAAGATTTAACAACTTTCTTTAATTCTCCAACATGCGAAGAAGATACAGTCTTTCGAAAAACTCTCTAAAGACATTTTCAAATTTTAAATGTTTAATTTTAAAGCAGGGTTTTCATCTTTTCTTACTTCTGGCTTAAGTTAAGTCATTTCTGTTTAAAATCAAGGTTTAATAATATTGAATTTAAACAGAATACTCTAATTCTCTAACATTCCATGAAGACACAAACTTTTTTGACAATCAAATATGTGTAATTTCAAACAGGCTACCAAGAACATTTTATTTCTGAAAGCAATAAATAGTAAAAATACTTAGTAAAAGTAAGCTATTATTAATCTTTAAATTAAGAATTTAAGTCTGAGATGTTTTAAGTTAAGTGATTCTTGAATTTCAATTTAAGTTAACGAATTAAAACTAACTTTGCTTCTGTAACATACCAACAAGCCAATCTCCTACAAAAATTTTCAAATTTATTAATGTTTAATTTTAACTTAAGGCTTTAAGTCTCGTCGTAATGCTTTACATAAGTCATTTTGGTTTAAAGTAAAAGTATAAAACTAACTTAGATTCCGTAACTTGCTGAGAAATTACATCCTTTTCAAGTGTTTTTTAAGTTAAGTAAGTTTCAAAATTATTAATTTTTTTTTCTAAGATTTTTCAAGAATAATGGCAACTAGCCAAAACAAATTCCATCTCCTTTTTTTTATGCCCTTCTAATGACTGCAAGAACAGCAGTCAGAAAGGAAATGGGGGAGGGAACCAGAAGGGAGGTCTGGCACTCGTCTGACCTCTCGACCTTTTCTCTCGTCGACCAAAAAAAATTATAACTTAAAGTACGGGTTGCCAGAAAACCGGCCAACGGACGAGAAAACGCATCAAAAGGGTTAAAGAAAATTTATCATTGTGATTTATTACAAGAAAGAAATAGTGAATGATTTTTTTCCTTCTTAACGGAAGAGGATTTATTTCGTTACTGAATTCCAAGCATATATAGTTTTGCTTAGGAGCTCAAAAAACACTTTAAAAAAGTCATTGTAATTGTAGTATTTATATGGAAAAAAGATGGAATATCAATATAATAACGGATTTTTATATTTTATTGATAAAAAGCAATACTATGTTAAATGAAATATAGCTTAAACACATAGCTTAATGTCTTAAGCTATATTCCACATTGCTAAGTGTATTCAGCATTATTATTTAAATACTGCTTAAACACATTGTTATTTCAGCATTGTTTAAGATGCTGTTTTAGTAATTATTTCGATTTTTCTTTGATTCTGTTTACATATTTTTTTGACAATCAACATTCAAACAATTATAAACGACAACAAAATACTCCATTAACATCTATTTATTCATTATATTTCGTCAACTCTGAGCGAGATGACTTCTTCAGATGACAAAGATAATTCTTAAACAAGGAAATTAACGTGCGTTAGTACATTTTTACAGTAAAATAAACCAAAGAACGCACATAACTAAACAAAACAAAACACAAATTCA
>JAFIDM010094131.1:0-16824 GCA_023159025.1 Thereuonema tuberculata
AATGAAGTACTGTAAATTTTCATTAAATAATTTAAAATATATCGTATTCGTAAAAAAACCTCATTATCTATTTTATTATTTCATAGTATATATCCATCAAACTGAAGACACTTTGTCAACATAATTCCAGATGGTATTTATAGTTAATGCAATGCACTTAGTTATGTACTGATGATGTGTATGAAACAGATATTTAATTTAAGGCGGGTGAAACCTCGGGGCACCGCTAGCATTATATATTTTTTATATTATTAAGTTTCTTAAGTCATGGAATGGCCGAAACTTAAGTGCAATTTTCATTAAAGAAAACACAAATCAATTTTTTTTTCAGTCTTCAGGTGGAAAACATGGAGAGTTGAATGGGAGAAAGCAGGCTAAAAGAGAGAATAATATTCCACGAGAGCTTTATCTTGATTATACTGGCCTCTGGATATCACGCTCATAACAGCACCTTATTCCTCAATAGACTATATACAAATATTATATACAAACTATATTGTATATGTATATACCGGGTGATTCATAAAGTACTGGAAAGTACTGGTGATTTTCATCGCCCCATATCTTTTAAACTATTGCTAATAAAAATCTGAAACTTTTTCTATAAAATTGTCATACATATAAGAGTTATATTTTCATTTTATTATTTATTCATTATTATTGAAATTCATTTTATTTGCGTTCAAACACCCCCAATATATCGAAATTATTATCCAAAAAAAATATTCGACTGTCTCCCAAAAAAGTCATTTGTCAGACTGCATTTTCAAAAAAAAAATGCAGTTTTTTTTCAAAAATTAAACATGGAAATTAATGATAAAAGTGCTTAGATTAACTTTTCCTAATTAGGTTTCTCTATCACTTGAATATTGGATCCAGACTTTTAGAGTTTAAACAACATCAGAACAGTTTTTTAAATACGATATATAGGGGGTGTTTGAACACAAATAAAATGAATTTCAATCATAATGAATAAATAACAATATGAAAATATAACTCTTATATGTATGACAATTTTATATATAATGTTTCAGATTTTTATGAGCAGTGGTTTAAAAGATAAGGGGCGGTGAAAACCACCAGTACTTTCGAGTACTTTATGAATCGCCCAGTGTATTCTTGTATACATATAAATTCCGTGATGATATTGTTGATTATAAATCCAAGTGTATGCAATTATCATAGTGAAAGTGAAACATAAGAAACAATTGATAACTTTCTTTCTTATAAACTTATTTAAGTTCATGATCATTTTGTTGTATTAACAATAGTTTTCACATACTCTGGTGATTGTTTTTATTGTTAATTCGCAACTGTTGAGTTTTGTGGTGTTAAGTCGTCGAATAACGACGCGACGAAAATGTTCGATTAATCAATATTTATTCTTGTATTATAGCAATTATTATATTTGTGAATTCGCAATAAATATTAATTCACAAATAAAGGGTTATTTCAGGTTAACAGCCATTACCATAGAAACAGAGTTTCATCAGATTCCGGAGATATTTGTGTGTTATTATGAAGTGCCAAATGCGTTCATCATACCGTGTTGTGATATACACACATCCTTCAAGATGTATTGACGGATAAAGGTTGCAGGACTTTGTTCTAAGAAGAACCAAGTAAGTCATATTTATTCCAGGTTTACAGTTTTAAAGAACTCTGAAAAGAAGTGTCAACGATAGATTAACATTGCTATGAGAATCGTTTTCAAAGGAACTGAGTTACTTAAACAGTGAGAAAGACTTATTAGTATATGCTTTTTGGAACTTCTAAAAGCTTTTGTTTGAAATCAAAGGAATGTAAATGGTTTTAGATGTGTATAATTAACAAAGAATCAACGCCCTTCTATTCATTATACTCAATCTGCGCTCCGAGTCTTCAGAAAACGTTCTGCAAATAGGTAATTTTGAATTACTTGCTTTCTGTTCTTTACTGTAATGGGATCCGAACTATGGCACATCAGAACTTCTGATTAAGAGGAGACATCGTTTCGATTTGATTTTCCGAGTAAGTTATAATAATGGATGGATCTTCGTTACAGTCGCTAGTCGTGCAGTCTTCCAAAATCTCACCATTTACAATAATGCATTTGTACAGTGTACAATAAGCAAGGTCTTATGTTATTTAAGAATGATAGAGCCAAAATATGAGATTGGGCTGATCAATGTAGAGATTTGAATCATAATCCGGATCCAAAACTAGAAATCTTGTATCGATCTGAAGAGAAAGAAATATTAATGATAGAATCTAGTATCAGTAATCGTTTTCCCTGTATTAATAAAGATAAATTTTTAGAAGTCAGCGATGTAACATTTGGATGTTTTAAAAATTATTTTAAAAATAAAAAGAACGATTTTTAGAATGTAAATTTAGAGTAAATTACAAATTGTATATAATCTAAATTGAATATAAAATGTCAGCAATTTGCTAGTAAATAGTATTGTAAACACGGACGGTACATATATTGTTGGAACATGTTGTATTGAATTGTAAACACGGACGGACAGTCCATATATTGTTGTATGGGAAGTATTATTAATTTTTAAATTTATAATAATGATTTCTGGAGGAAAAAGAAAGTTTTCTTGTCCTCAATTTGACCTGAAGAAGTTTTCTAATGAGGAGAACGAAATATTGTAAATAAAGAAACGAATTTTAAGAAGAATTTTTCGGTGTATATCATTGATAGGTTGTTTCAGTTTGTAGTTTTTAATTAGTCTTTGAAATTTTTAATGTTTTTATCGCATTACTGCTTGGTTTGGTTCATGAAAGCTACATCTTTGAGATCTTAAATAAAAAGAAGAAATAATGAAGTTTGAAAAAGGGACAAACAGGTTATTTTTTTATTTTTTATTTATCACTATTTGTTAATACTTGGTGCACAGAGTTGATAATAGTTGCAGTTATTAAGGTTGTAATATACAAAAGTTTCAAGTCCCTAAATTCCTCTGAAGTAATCTTGACTCAGATTAAACAGTTTATTACTTGAAAACTGAGTATTCGTATCTTCTTCCTTTCCTATGTACCGCACGCTAAATATATTCAATATGGCTCACTATAATTTTACTATTCTTCAAATAACTCAAGTAAATATTGTTCTTTATATTTCCCTATCGATACACTTAACACTTAATAAATTATAATCTTCCAATAATCTAGCTCTTGTTAACTAAATATCTGTCGTTACTTATCAAATATTTCTATTAGTTTAAATTACTTATTTAAACTTTGGCTTTTTCACCTTATGTGAATTTTAATTCTATCTTCGCATTATTATTGGCTTCCTAAATTCTTTGCTTAAGAATTTTCCTTTAATTCCTTAATATCCTCTTGACTAGTAAATTCGAACGAGTGTTCAATAAATAAATAGGTTTCTACTCACAAGAAATGAAGTTCACTACTTTCTTCCGTGAATTCCTACTTGTGGTTGCGTTGTCTTATTGTAGCTTCCGCAGATTTTACTTCTCGACCTCCCTGGTATCTCCACTTCGGATAATTCCTTCTATCCTCGTTGTTTTTAGTTGATTCAGTAGACTGTTCTTAGTAAGCCTCTTCATATTAATCAATCCATGTTCAAACTTCATAATTGTAGACTTTACAATTCTTCTTAGATACTTGAAACAGCCAAAATCTTCTGTGTAGACACGAGCTTCAAACCTGCCGCTAACTTCAACGTGATCTCGAGAAATGGTGACGTCAACCGAACTCGTCCTCCTGGCGGTATTCGCTACAAACTGCCTTTTAATTGGGTCGTCTTCTAATTTCTTGAATCTACTTCGTATTAATTCTTCGGAAATTTTCTATTTCTTCTGTATTAATTTTATCTTCTTATATCAGTTTTCTTCTATTTAATCGTAGGTTCTAACTTCTATCGGACGACATACTTGTATCTCCAGTCTTCTTCTAACTACGCCATTCTGCCATCTGAGTTCTTTGCTATTTCCCACTCATTCTCGTTCTGATTCTCGTACTCGTTCAGTCTCTCTTTAACTCTCTAACTCTCTAACTAAAAATTCATCTCAGGTGTGATTTTTATTTACGTCTGCCCATGACGTCATAATTATGCAATTGCATAACAACTTCTTAATTTTAATATGAAGCACAAAACAAAAATTATTTTATTAAATATTTGACTTAAATATTTAATCTCTTCAAAGTTTATTTGTTGTAGGAAGTTCAATCGTATAACTGCAAAAGGAATGAAAACTTTGTTACATGCCAACATTACAAGAAGAGATGGCAGAGACAATGCATTTAGAATGAAGAAAAGCGGTATTGTTCTTGTGGGGTGCAGAAAACGTTACACAAGACCGTCCGATGTTGAAAAAGCACATAGAAAAGCAGAGCAGACTTAGATCTGCTTGTCCTGCTGATAGCCCTCAAACCACCAAACACAAACATCTACTTTATTTCTCTTTGTTTCAAACACAATACATATTTTTAAATTTTATTTGTTCCTACACACACCGCTACATATTAAGGCTATAAACAATATAACTAACCCATACATGTAACGCTCTGTAGACATTTATCGCCCGCCTTGATGTAAAACAGACCTGCGCAGTTTTCTCGCAAATTCACTATTGTTGGCATTACTCTTCTCAACGCTATACCTCTTGACATGTTCAATATAACTGTGTGTATGTATATATATTAATAAAGGAAATTTCTTGCTCTACAACTTTCTTTAACGATGTTTCTGTGAAACGACCGAGTGATGACCTAGACAGGTCAGTTTGATGCAACGTGTTACGAAAATTTTCTTTTTGTGAAAATTACTTACTTTGGATAGGGTATATCTTGCAAACCATGCGTTTTTCCATAATTATGTATAGAAACAACGTTGTGGGAAATTTAATAAGCTTACAGTTTCATTGTGTAGGTATTGTCGCTAAGGCGGACTGTTTTCAAGTTACGAGTGAAACACTGAAAAACGGGACCTTTCACCCCACCCTCCCACCCCCCTCGGCACCTGTAATCGAGGAGACTTTATTGGATGTTGTTCAGGGGACCTACCTCTACGCAATCCTGCAAATTTTAGAACTACATAGGTTTATGCCACGTTTTTCCGATTCTGCCTGGACTAATTTGAGCTTTTTCTATTGTTTTGATTTTGTTGTTTTGCTTTTATTTTATTGGGAACTCAATGGCGGTTGCGTGGATGGAATTCCTAACTTGGTTTCGCGATCTCAGCTTGTGTAATAAAATCACACTCCCACTGTTGATAGCTCAGCGGCGAAATCTTTTGTTTATCTTTAGTGCCTTCTTGGTTTGTTGTTCAAAAGATACTTGTTTGTTATTGTTTCATTAAATTGACAGTATATTCCATTATTTCGAAATATTTTTATTTAGAGATCAGTTGAAAAAAAAAACCAGCATTTGAAATATATCAATTTCTTTAATAGAATTGCAACTAAGCAGTTAAAAGAAACCTTTACAATTACGGAATTATTTTATTTTCTAAAGCTTCTTAATCCATGATTACCATTTCAATAGTTTAATGCCAACTATAATCATCTTTTCAGTTATGTTTCTCGAAAATTTTCGAAAAGAACATCTAATAAATTATTGTTTGTCTGTCAAGTTTAGTAAAAGTAAATAAGTTCAGTTAAAACTTTCAATTGAATAAATTTAAAAAAATAAATTTAAAAAAATAAATTAAAAAAAAACTTAGTCACTCTTGAAACCTCAAAGAAATTAAAAAAAAAAAGTAAAAAGTTGCGGTCAACTTTAAAGAGTTGAACCTTTGCATCCAGCTGCTTTACATTTCGACGGTATTTTAGCCACCAGACCCGACGGTGAGCCTTCTGGCACTTATGTACAAAAAATGGAGAATCGACTCAGGAACTGTTTTTCTTTACTTACTGACTTCTGTTTTACTTGCTTAGATGTAAGCAAATCAAAAAAATTGGCATTGATTAGAATATAAATTTCAGTTTCTACCATGAATCTTTCCTAATGATTACTCTTCCGAACATATCCAAGCTTCCGAACATATCCAAGCATCTCAGTTGCCTCTGAAGACACTGAAGCCCCGATATATTTATGTAATTTCTCTTTATGAGTAGACGCTCGACAGCAACACGAGCGAAGTTGCGAAGAAAATCAACATGGCATTTGGGGAGTGAACCACATCCAAAACACGGTCTACAGTTGGTTCCAGAAGCTTCAGGCCGGTGATGAATGTCTAAAAATTTCAAGAACGCGGTAGACCACCGTGAGTCTTCAACGATTACGAACTGAAGACTTGTGTGCAAAAGCGTACATGACAGGCCCTCTGCAGCGGGCCGAGATGTTCAGTATTCAATTCTTCAACCATTTCTCGCCATCCGGAGACCATGGACAAAGTGAAGAAGCTGCACCAATGGGTGCCGAACGAGCTTAATGAATAAAACAGGACTTGCCAAATATCAGTGTTCACATCTCACCTCCAGAACCTCAAGCAGAACAACTTTCTGGACAGGATCCTAACCAATGATGAGAAGTAGATTAATGTCTAACAGATGGATGTTGACGATCCCGTATTTTCGTGATTTCACGTAATTTACGCGAGAATAGTCTCTATCCATGTCTTCTCACAAAATATTGAAATATTTAAATGAATTATAATACGGGGAAATGCATGAGACATTTACTATATTTTAATATAGTTTTAATAAATTGAAAACAGTCAATAAACAAACAATAAATTCATTATGTAGCATTTTCCTAGTGACAGACATTCAAAATACTAAATTCCTTGAGACCTGCTGAAGAGGCTAATGGAGAGATCTCGTGTTTTTCGTAATTCTCGCGCAAACGTGATCGTCAACATCCATCTGTTAGACATTATGTATGACAACCACAAGCAGTCAGGGTCGTGAGTCTACGTCGGCCAGCCCCCCTTTCACTTTCCCAAACCAGAGCTGCACCAAAAGAAAATCATGGTCACTGTATGGTGGACTACTGCAGGTTTGATTCTTCAGGCTTGATCCAACCAGGCTAGACGGTCACCACTGCTCAGATTTGGTGATGGTACACATCTAGCTGCTGAAGGAGCATCGGAACCCGGTAAAACTGTCTGCTGTTTATCTGTTCCATGACAACGCACGTTCTCACGCTGCAGAGCAGACGAAAGAGAAAAATCCAGCAGCTTGGATATGAAATTCTTCAGCATCCACCATTCTAACCAGACTTGGCTCCCACAGAATACCATTTGTTTCGTCATTTGAACTCTACCTGAGGAACAAGTGCGTTCACTATCTAACCCAGCTGGAAAATACCTTCGAAGGATTTATCAGTTCCTGTGACTGATTTTTTTTAAAAAAATGGTGGGCAGAGATGTGTAGATGCCAATGGTTCTTACTTTATTAGCAATGAAAAAATTCAGGCAAAGTTATGCAACGTTCAAGTTCGAATGCTGTAGGTTCCCATTTCATCTGCAACAATCTGATAGTTTAAAAAGGCCAGACATACAAATACTTTAAAAAACATAAAACACATTAAAACATTTATGACACGACCAGTACATTTGTAAATGTCCGGCATCTCTGGTTCGAAACATGGTTGTGCCATAAAGTTTTAATGTATTTTATGTTTTTTAAAGTATTAGGGTGTCTGGTCTTTTGAATTGCTTCATTAATTTTACACACGTTAAATAGTTAACATCTGATAGTTTTTGGTTAGAAAAAAAATAAATTATCCTTTCACAGTCATTCAAGTTCACAAATTAACGTCAAAATAACTTTCATCGCAGTAGCAACAATACCTTACTTACAAAAGAGTTTCCTTTTTAAATATTGAAATTAAAAGATTTCAAATCTTTACTACGTTCAAATTTTAGAAATAGCTGTATGAAAATATTTTCATTATTTAAATGAAAATATGATAAAAGAAAAGCCAATTCGAAATATACACTTGATACAAAGAAGCCTTTATCCTTTTATTGTAAGAAAATACCGTGAAACTATCTAATCTTTGGTAATCGCTTTATTTTGGATTCTCTACTTTTAACGAAATTAAATTCCTTCTTTCTTTTAGAAGTTTAATAAAACTGTCTTTGATGTAGAGATAAATCCCTTGACAAATTTTCTTTGTCGCACTTAACAGTACAATTATCTTCAAATGGAAAATAGGCAAATGGAAATGCAAGATTACAGAACTTTAGGCTTAAAATACGGTACAGGCTTGTCACTGAAAACACAAAAAGAAAAACATGATAACTTATTGACTTCGTGAAGGTCAGTTGCACTTTATTGATAAGAAGGCTTTTAGCTCGAGGAAGAGAAAACCTAATTTCGAAATGGAAGAAGCAAGTTAAAACAAAAAAAGAGGAAAAAAGTAAATCAATATATCTTACATTAGAAGAGAAATCCCGAATAAAATCTTTTTCTAAAACTAATTTGAGTTAAAGTAATTTGTATTCGTTCGCTTAAGTTTTTACTGTTAAAAATTTAATTCAAGTAGATCAATTTAAAAAAAAAAACCAACCTAACTTTATTACATTAAATTAATTAAGTAAATTAACAGTAAGAGTATAGTAGAATTATCTTTTAGAATTAATTGGGTTATTTTTTTTAAATGAAATTTTACTGAAAGGAATGGATTCCTTTTTTATCCGTATCCATTACTTAACTGCGTTGAACACTAAAATTATAAACTTTAATGAACAATAATTGAATGTTAAGAAACTCGTCCAAAGAGGATTTGCCCAAAGAGAACAATTCAGATGGTGATTGAAATTTATTTAAATTTAGGTTTCCGTCATCTATCATGAGATTAAACTATATTTTCATAATCAGTACTGCTGCTCATTTTGAATTATTCAACTGGTTTGTTAAAATAAATTATTCAGCTGTTTCAGTTTCATTCAACTGAACCTACATCAGAACGTCTTGGAGTTATCTTTTCATGTGACTTTCTTAAAGGAGTATGATTGGTTGAATGGACTTTTTTCGAAGTTAATAATTATTGATTTTTTTTAAAAACAAACTGAGTTTTTTACAGATTTCTAGAAAATAGTGAATAAAGCTCCCAATGTTTCCGAATCAATTTTACGATATTTATAAGATCTGTTGCGCCATCTAGCGACCAAAAAAAATTTTTTTCAAGAAGGGTGACTTAGGCCTTTTTTTTTAATTAAGCTCTTCATTTATTGTCAATTGATTTTGAAAATTAAATTAGGTTCACTATTGTATCACCATAATATTTATTATTCAAAAAATAAGTAACATTTAATTAGGTAAGATATTTTTGAGAGTGTCATAGGAGAGATACAGTAAATACAGGTCTCGAAACTTCTGATGTCCAAACTTAATATTTGAATCCATATATTGAATTAACAAAATATAATTGTTAGGTACTTCTCAAAGATATTCTTTTCATATTAATTTTATTAGAGTTATTTCAATGCTTTGATTTATTAAATCTAACTATTTCAAACTCTCCGTCTATTTTCTCTATTTATTAGATAAATTAGCATTTCTCTATTTCTCTTAAAATTCTTTTCACATATATTCCAAAATTAAAATAAAAACTTAAGAATTAACTTGTAGAAATCAAATATATGTTTCACCCTCATAAAAAAAACACTTTTGAAGTTTAATAACACTTTCAAAGTGCCTCCCCTTATATTTTTACGAGCGTAGAATCTAAAACAAATAATAGATTTCTTGGTAATGCTTTTTTAGATTTGATCTAAGGTAAACTCGAAGAGATATCATAATTCTCTGTCAGAGTATTTAAAGAAAAACGATTTTTTGTTCTCTCATCTTTTCGATAAATATTCCGATTAATAGAGGACTATTCAACAGAGAATTTATTGTTTTAGTTCTTTCTGCGGAAGACTTTAATAAATCTATTTTAAATTGTACAGACGTTATCTCCTAGCTCACATTAAATTAACTGATATTAAGTTCAAAATAGAGTTCAGCGATCAATTGAATTTAGACAAAGTAAATACAGTAGAAAAGTACCCAGGTAAATATTAAGTTTTATATTTCTTAGCAATGTAATTAGATATTTTGTTACCAATTTTTAACTATTTAAATTTCATGTCCCTATTTTCATCCAGGGAGTAATTTCTATTAAATCTACAAATCTATTAGACTATCGTAATTTCTAATCATTATTTTTTATCTGCTTATTGTATTTCGTTGTATTAAATAACTGAAAATGTTACAGACTTTCCTAACAATTCAGATAGCACAAATTTTTTAATACAAAACCATATCTCCTCTGTCTTCTAAAATAAAATAATGTATGTAAAACAACAATCCAATCTTCATCCGAAAGATTAATTAACTAAAATCAATAAATAGATAAAATTATAGATAAGTCATAATATCTTCAAAAACGTTATTGAATATTTTGACAGTCGTTCATCAAAAAGAAGGTCCCACCTCCGAACCTCAAGTGATACAGTGATCAAAGAAACCACAATAAAAATAAGCAATAACTAAATTAATCTCAACCCCTTGTCGTGATATCATAAGGTTCAAAGATATTGGGCAATGAAATAAGCCTAAAGAACAAGAATATCAATAGAAATAAAGTTTAATGTGCATATTATTAACTTACGAAAAATCAAAAATGCACAATTCTAAAGACTTTCTCCAAGCTTTCATGGACGGGAAACTGGGATGGCCGTTTCTGCCTTATTAAATGTCCGGAGCCAATTTCATCCTCCATGGTAAGCCCTTAGTGCTTTTTGTTTCTTTTTATATACAGGGTGATTATTCAACATGCTGTAAAAAAGAAGAACCACTGCTCAGAATAACTTGAAATTTGAAGTGAATATACTCGAGAAAACGGGAAATGGTTTTGTATAAGAAAAAAAATAGTTCCAAATTGTGGGAATTTTTTTTTTTTTTCCTTAATGACAAAATTTACATTTAATAGTAACTTCTAGGCTTTCAAACATTTAGTGTTGTTTGAAACCGAAAGTTAAAGGTTGTTCATTTGTCATGTTACGTTAAAAGAAGTAAAAATGGAAATCTCGTATATATGACTGATGCCAATGTTGGATTGTTAGGATACAGAGAGAAGAGATTTCATCAAAGGATAGAAATGGTGTTTTCTATAAAGTACAAACGAATATTAGCAGGAATGCTATGTTTGTGAAATGGTGATATCGGAGAAGTTAAATATCCGATAGTGTAAAGATTATGCTTGTAACGTATTTTGATTAATAGATGGAGAACTTTAAGTATTAACTGAATTAAAGTAAATTAACATCAAAGTTAATTCATAGGTTTTGATAACAGTTTAAACCTAACTAATCGAGTTCAAGATAGAAGACTCAATGCCGAAATCGATCACCAGAGAAAGCGACCTGACGATTAAAGAAATGGCCAGGAAAGTAACTCTCATCGCAGTAAATGACGATTGAGGAACGAACTGTTGAACCGTTTTTCATCGATATTGTAAGTAGAACTTTTGTTACAATTGTCTCCCATCGCAGCATTGGAAGTTTGCCAACGTATATGGAAATCAAATACCATGGACAAAGAAATGTATGAACAAGCATATATATATATTAAAGATAAAGAACTTTAGATTAAAACTTTAAGACAAATGGAATTGAATATACTACCTATACATTTTAGGATTAATAATGTAATTAATCACAAGAACGATAAATAACTGTTAGGATATATTAAAGTCAGAGATTCTTTGAATAAGGATAATTGAAAGACAAAGTTAATAAAGTCAAAGAACTATTCATTCGAAGTGTTTAAGTGAAACACATGAAAGTGATTTATTAAGAATAGTCAAGATTTTAATGATTAAAGATTCTTGATGAAAATAAAGGACTTCTAAAGTAAAAGTTTTAAACGTTAGTGCAAGATTACCTAAAGTAACAAGTAAAGGAATTTTGTAATTCAAGAATAAAGATAAAACGATTAGAAAGGAATCAACTTAAGAAAGTGATTTCTAAAGTACAATCCTATAAGTATAAACTTGATATGCCAAGATAGATTATTATTATCACATTAGTATAAGGTGAATTAAATGTATTAAAGAATAATACAGAACATTGAGTTTAGTGACTTCTCGTATTTATAGAAAAAGTTCCTATTCAAGTTTTAATGGTGAACTTTAAGTTTGAATGTATTTCACATGAGGTGGAAAACCATTTTATTATTATGACAAGAGAACTTTAAAGAACATTTATTAATGTGAATCCATTAAAGTTAATAATTATCATTTGATATTAAAGTTACAAAGTTAATGTAATTATTGAGTCTATAAATTATGTTATTTTATTCTAAGATGTTTATCTTTCGTTTCCTATCTTATGCAACTTAAGACTGCTTTGCTAAATCAGTACATGCAAGTAATTTCAATAAAATGCTATCATCAGTAACGAGTTGTGGGATTTAAGACAACAGTAGATAGTTTATTTCATAAGCTTTATATAGCTCTCCTTATTTCCCACACAAATGTTAGCAAAACATGGCGCTTTAAGCGACATAATATGCAAAATATAAGACGTGTCATTTGCACGACATATTGCATTTGTTAAAAAAACGTGGGGTACATGGCGTTTTCCTCATATTTCTTCTGAGAAGCTCGCCATGATTCTCTCAATGAAGGATCGCGCTCTGATTGTGAAGCTCTTTTACAAGAACGGTGATTGTGCGGCAGTAGCTGTGAAGAAGTTCCGGAAGTAAAGGGTATGAAAAAAAGGCTGTGGTCCGATGTCTGCCAAGGATCTGGAGAAAATGATGAAGAAATTCGAAGAGAAATTTTGAAGTGATATCTGGCTGAGGGAGGAAACCAATTGCTTCGACGTCAGTAGAAGATGTGGTCACTTTTTGTTTTGTTAGTGCCCAGGCCCTTAAACTAAGGGCCACAACAAGGGGCGAGATAGTGAGCGGTTGGCCGAAGTGCAGTGCACGGGGAATTGCCGAACTTTGGACATGCCTGTGAGCACAGTCCATAAAAATTATACTAAACATCCTGCATTCCTATCCATATAAAATTACCCATGTTCAGGAGTTGCTTCCCGCTGTTTGCTCTAGAATTTCTTGTTTGCATGGAAGTGGACAATGAATCGCCATGCAACATTTTGTGGATAGACGAAGCCCATTTCCATCTCCAAGGACATGACAATACTCAGAATTGCAGAATAAGAGCAACGGAAAATCCGTTCGCACATGAACTTGTACCTCTTCATTCTGCAAAGTTAACTGTGCGGTGTGGATTGCTTGTGGTGCAACGTTTCTCGTAGCGCCCTTTTTTTTTTAGAAGAGATGGATCATGCGAGTCCTGCTATCTGTATCGTCAATGATAAACGCTATGAGAGTCTTTTACGCAACCACGTCATTGCAATACTTCAACAGCGTGCCTGTGTGAATAGCATCATTTTTATGCAAGATAGCACTCCTCCGCACATTGCAAAGTCAGTGAAGCAGCTGCTCAAGAAGAATTTCGGAAATGATAGAATTATCAGCCGTCATTTTCCAACAGCCTGGCCATCAAGATCACCTGATCTTAATCCTTACGACTTCTGGCTGGGGGTTATCTGAAAAATGTTGTGTTTAGTGGTCCGATTGCAAACTTAGCTGAATTGAAGGGACGCATTGCGCAACACATTCACAACGTAACCCTGAGACACTCCGATTTGTTGTGGAACATGTTGTTTCTCGGTTTCAACATGTGGCAGAAAAGCGGTGGACACCATACTGAATATGTCTTGCGCAAGTCTCGTGATTATTAAAACCGATTTCATAGTTGCTTTTTAATTCTCATAGTTGCTTTTTATGCAGTTTTTCATCTCAGGAGAATTAAAAACCGATTTCATTGTTGCTTTTTATGCGGTTTTTGGCCTCAGGACAATTAAAAACTGATTTTTCCTATCTGATGTGGTGTGACCTGGCAGTGGAGGATAGATTTTAAACTGATTTTTCTATCTGATGTGGTGCGACCTGGCCGTGGAGGATAGGTTTTAAACTAACAGTGCCACAATTATTGAATGATTTGGAAGTCATTTCTTCAGTAAAAACCCGATACAATCATGCACATTAACAGTACAGTTGGTTTAACGTGCAACTCACGCCATAACCTTCGTATTGCGATTCAAATGTCTCTTCTAGCCGAACCAATTTTCGTTATGATGCCTAAAGCGCCATCTATTGCTAACTATTTTTTTTCTTATTCCATACAATTTCTCCTTTCTTCGTGTATATTTAGTTCAAATTTCAGGTCATTCTCAGCAGTGGTTCTTTTTTACAGCATGTTGAAAGTTGAACTCTACTTATAATCATCCTGTATTTACGCAAGTTAAATTTGATTTATAAGTTACTTGAAAGTTGAAGAAAGTTGAACTCTTGTTGAACTCTTGTATTATATTCATGCTTTTAGTGGAATTACGTTTTAAAGAAGAGTTAATTTTCTCTTGTTTATTTTAATGTTAATTTGTTTGAATAAAACGATTATTTCCATATATTTATTTTTTTTAGAATTATTTATTGTGTATGTCTCGTTTGGGATTATTATGGCGTGTTTATTTTGAAAAAGGAGTGAAAGCAGAGTTTTATCTATTTCAAGACACGTTGGGGGAGGATGTGCCTTAATGAGATAATTCTAAAGAATTCAAGAAAAAGAATTGTATTTCTTGTGTTTATTTTCTTTTCTGTTTCAAGAAATTAACGTAATAAAGAGGTTTTTATTAATACTGTGTTTGTGTGAAACAAAATAGTAACTTTCCTTTCAATATTTTGCATTTCACACTGAAGGCCTAAATAAAAAGAATTCCTGAATCTGTGTTTTCAAAATGGCAGCGCCCATGTTGCCGATTTAGGCTTCGGACAAATATCTCGTGAGTGATTGTTAACAGTGCTGAATGCGCGAGCGACCCATTGTTGCGTAATTCACGAGAACGTGCTTAGTGCAACGCCGAGCAGAAAAGTCAAGTTTTAGATCGTCAGTTCTCGTTAAGTTTTACAGCGGTAAAGATGTGTTCTCAATCGCTGCAGTGCAATTCTCTCCCAGCTCCCCAGTGATAAAGATGTGTTCCTTATCGCTACAATTTAGTCAGCTGCTGAGTGCCCTAACTGTAATGATGTGTTCATTACAGAAATACGGAAGGATGTGTTTCTATTTTTGTTGCGAAGTGCTCAGTTGTAATATGTTCATTACAGAAATTCGGGGTTCAGTGTTCCGTGTTTCAGAACTCCAATTCTTAGTGAAAAGTTGTGTCTTAGTGCTTCGTTATTGAGAATAAATCCAGATTGATTTTTCTCAATTAACTTTGCGAAATATATACCTCAAGGATGTATTTTCGGTGAAAACCATTTGACGAAGATTGCTGTTCCAATTTCGAACGTGGGTCGCCATGTTGGATTCTGTGTGAATCGCCAATTTGCGACGTGGATTTTCGAAGAAGACTTCGTGATTTCAGTTCGACGGAAAGCCGCAATATTACCCCATGAGTACAGTTTTATTTCCCCCAGAGTTTCGTACTCTCTTCGTCCGTACTAAGAAGTTTAGAATTTGCCTTTTGACCGAAGCAGTTTAGTCCCAGTTTAGCGAGCCGAAGAACAGACATTCATTTAACTTGCTTAAATAGTTTTGGACTTTAAACTATTCGATAATTAACGTTAAAGAAATAGATATGTTAATCTAGTTGATTATCTGTAGGAATTTTCCATATAGCTAAAGGAATTCCATTTCTCTGTGGGAGAATGTATTAAGTTTTAAAACAAGATTGTTTTATTAAATATTTATTTTGTTACACTTTCGCCTTAGTTTATTTACTTCCTTTTTAAGCCTTTTAAAGTCGGAATTTTACTAGCTTACCAGTTAACGAAAATCTCTGCCGAGGAAAATTAATTAGGATTATTTTCTCCTCGATACCTTATTATCACATAAGGGTTATGGTCCCAGTAAAAAATATAATTACAAACGGTTAAGGTAAATTTCAAATACTTTGATAATTTTTTTGCTGATTTTACGTTATGGGCTGAAATAACTCATAAGGACTTTTAACCTCCTCAGAAAACGCTTATCATGTTTTCACGTGTAAAGATGAACTATTGATTTACGTGCAAGTCTACTAACTGAAGAAGACCGGTAAATCATGTGGATGTGTAACCCAAATTCCATATTATTTTCTTCGAAAAGGCCTGGAACTTCCTAAAACCGAAATGTATTATATAAAACTAAGATAAGTATTTGTTAGATTTTGAATTAAGATATTCAATCCCATTTAAAAAATGAAACTATTTTGCAAGGATTTTTTTTGAAATCATCATGTAATCAATCCGAAATAATTAGATGAATTCTAAATGTTGATATGTTGACATAAAGTTTAACGCTAAATAAACAAGGAGCGTTAAAGTAGTTTAGCATGTGAGAAGATAACTAGCGAATAAGCTCGTCAGTAGATTTAGTGATTTGGTAAAATTTTGAATTTTGGATCAATAAAGATTTTGAAAACCTTGTCGTATACATATTTTAAAAATGACAAAAAAAAAACCCACAACTTGCTGAAATGAAACACTGAATTTTCATCCAATTCAGAATTACAGCACAAGGAAATCCTTTCTCCCCCCCTCCCCACTCGATTATAAATTTTAGTTAAAATCCTAATAAGCACTGCTAATCACTTTTTGAAAAACTTAATTTATTAGATTTCACTATAGAACCTCCACAAATCAAATAATACACAATTGTCTTCCCATTGCCACGTCATGAGACGAGCTTGTTTAGTTTGACTACTCTCAACGGATGATCGCCAAGTTAGTGTGAAACAGGCTGTCTTGAGATGTTAGTAATGAACATTGGTCTCAAATTTTTATGCATTTTTATGCGCTTTTTATTCATATAAATGTGCAT
>JAFIDM010094132.1:0-16823 GCA_023159025.1 Thereuonema tuberculata
AAAAATTTCTAAATTAGCAGAAATTTTACAAATAGATGACTCAATAGGAAAAGTGGAAGTCATACATAGATATGGAAGGTTCCAAATACAAAATGAAAGATCGATTGTTATGAAATTTGAAAAGATTGAGATAATTGGCTGAAATCTTTCAAAATGAAAAAATATATAACAAATAATGAATTATTCGGAATAATAAAAGAACATATATAAATGAAAATTTAACAATAAAAATGAAGAATCTATTTTGGAAAACAAAGCAAGAGACAAGGTCCAAGGGGTTCAAGTATATATGGATCAAAAACCAGGAAATATTAATAAGAAAAGATGAATCATCAAAAGTAACAAGAATTGCAAATGAAGAAGACTTAAAATTAATATAACAAAAATTTGTAAAAATTAAGAAATGAAATAAAATGAAACAAAAATAAAATTAGCGAATCTAGAAATAATATAAGAAATAGAAAAATGGATTCCAATAGATAAATTAAAGAATATATTATTCTTAATATTAGAAGTTTAAGATCAAATTTCATATACCTAATGGCAAATATTGATAGAGAAATAAATCACATAGACATAATAATATTGGTAGAGGTAAATATAAAAGTTGAGGAAGCCTTTTTATGTAATAGCAAAGGATTTAAAAGAGAACAAAAAATAAGAATAAGTTCAAGAGGGGGAGGAATAATGGTATGGTATGGAAAAAATTATAATATTCAAATAAAAAGTGAAGATAGTATAACACACGAAAACTTAATTTGCATTTTTAAAAATAACTCTTTCTTATTGAGAGAGTTAATTATCTAAATAATACACAAACCTCCTCTTATGAATAAGGATAAATTCATAAAGGAAATAAAGGAAAATATAAAACGAATACAAGTAAATGGAAAAAAAAATAACATGTATAGGTGATACATATATAAATATAGAAGAAAAAAATTAATAATAAAAGAAGTATGAAATATAAAAATATGTTTTACAACCTTGGTTTTTTAAATCACATATACAAAACAACAAGATCAGCCAAAATTTCAGAATCTATAACTAATACCTGTGTAGATCACTGTTTCTCAAATGCAGAGTCTTTTGAAATCAGTGCTAATATAATACAGTGGGACATTTCAGATCACTATGACATTCTGCTTGAAATAGAGCAGTAGAAATTACATAAAAAGGAAATAGAAACAAAAAATTAAGAAGAGCAAAATGTTAAAATTAATATTGAGTACTTAGAACTGAAATTTCTAACAGAAGAAATAATTAAGAAGAATGAAGAAAACCCAAACAAAATAGTAAAGAAGCTAAATAAAGTAATAAAAAAAGGTAAGTATAAAGTAAAAGGAGAATCAATAAAAGAAAAAAGCAAAATGGAAGTAATTGAGGGATATAATGTAGAATATTAAAAAAAAAAAAACTAGATGAATTCAAAGATAATGAAACAGATTAAGGAAAAAAATGATTTATATAAAAAATAAAAACAACATAAAATTGGAAAAAGAATATAAGAAAAACATAAAGTAAAAAGAGAATCAATAAATGGAAATAACTGAGGGATATAATCTAGAATATAAAAAAAAATAGATGAATTCACAGATAATGAAACAGATTAAGGAAAAAATTGATTTATATAAAAAATAAAACAACATAAAATTGGAAAAAGAATGTAAGAAAAAAAAAGGAATTGGTTGAATACAGAGGGTTGTTTACAATCTATGGTAACGATTTGCATGGCGCGTGACGACGCAACCAATCACAGTAGGTATGCAAATTTATGCAAATTTACAGGTGAGTACTTAAAGATTAGTGTGGAGGGGTGCGGGTTAGTTTGTTCGGAGAAATGCCGCCGAAAGTGTCACAGTTTTGGAAAGGGTACGTTACAGCCCTTTCCGACGCGAAATTTAGTTATTCCGCAATAATTACGGCATGTAGAAAAAGAGGTTTCACCATTCCGAAGAAAGGAGTTCATAATGTGCTGGCTGGTGTTGGTTTGGCCCGTACAGGACAGATTTCCGGGACTGAAAAGCAAGCAAATCCAAGGACCTATAAGTCGCACAAAGACTATCATTCAGAAAGTCAAGAAAATGGTGACGGGGAACAATCCAGCGACCCAAAGGACCATTGGTGCGAAGGTAGGAACATCTCTTCGTACCATAAACAATATTATCCATAAAGATTTGGGACTTCAAAAGAGACATAAAAGCAAGGTTCACAAACTCTTACCGAAGCATATTTCAGAACGTAAGACAAATTGCAGAAAACTGTATGAACGACATCTCGCTGGGGATAAATGGAAGTGTGTGGTCACATTAGACGAAGCATATGTTTATCTGTCCCACTGCAATAAACCAAGGGCGATTTTCTATCGCCCAGTGGGAGCCAAATAGTTTGCAAATTGGTACAGAGAATCTCGTGAAACTTTTTCGAAGGGATTCATGATCGTTACGGGTTATTCCTATCAAGGCAAGCTACAGATACGGAGGGTGGCTCAAAATGTAAAGGTGAATTCTGCGTACTATCAGGATCACGTATGACACCAATTATACACAGGAACTACCTACTCTTTACGGAAACGACGTTTACAAGGTCCGTCTCCACCAAGGCAAGGCGTCCAGCCATACGTCCAAATCGACCCAAAATTTTCTGACACGAATGGAACAACAAACCGGAATCCAGGCTATACCGTTTACCGAGATACCAGTGAAGTCTCCAGACGCATCGCCCATGGATTTTTGCGCATTTGGACTATTATAAGGAGCCTTGGGAAGACGACGTCCTCTTCATTGGATGGACTCTGGAAACGTTGTCAGCAGGAGTAGCAACGTATAAGTCTTCCCGTTCTTCGCAGTAGTCTCCTGCAATGGAAACTGCGCTGCAGAGCGATAGCAGTATCTCATAGGCATCAAATAGAGCATGATCGTTGGTGGAGAAAGGAAATTTCGGGGAAATAAACCCGAATCCAAATCGTTACCATAGATTGTAAACAACTCTCTGTAATCAAATTAAAAAACAAAAAAATAAATATTTTAGGAAATTGATTAAAGAAGATCCAAACGCTAACATAAATGTTTGGAAAATTATAAATAATACTCGAGTAGTATAATTGGAAAACAGAAAAAAATAAAACTACAAATGAGTTAAAATTATTATTAGAAAATTATTATAGTAAAATATTTAATAATTTAAGTAAAAAATTTACTCAAAATTTGTATGAAAAAAATGCAGAAAAATGAAAGATGAGAAACAGGAATCGGAACAGAATTCAATGATTCTAATATCTCCAAATAGAAATGACATAATTGAAATAATAAGAAATCAGAAGAAAAAAAAAATCATTTGGACCAGATTGCGTAAGATTGAATGATATCAAATTAATAAAGGAAAATTTATCTATCTTTTTGGAAATATTATTTCAGAAAATTTATAAAACAGGAATATATCCAAATGCATGGAAAATATCATACACAATTCCAATTTTTAAGGGAAAGAGTCATGATAATCTAAATAACTACAGTCCTATTTCACTTATTTCAAATATTTCAAAGATATTGGAAAGTTATTTATCAAAGAAAATTTATGATTATGTGAGTCAAAAGAAACTATTAAACAAAAATCAGTACCCATATCAAAAAAATAAAGCAACATTAAATTTATTGAATAACGTAAATTAAAATATAAACAAATCATTAAACAAGGGAAAAATAATATAGCCTATATAGCATTTATAGACTTCAGTAAAGCGTTTGACTCTATTGATCATGAAATTTTACAACAAAAAATTCATCAAATTTTATAAGAATAAGAGGAAAAAGAGGATAAGGAACAAGAGGAAACATATACGAAAAATTATTTAAAAGATAGAAAATTTAAAATTAAAATTGAGAAAAATTATAAGTTGAACATATAAATCAAAAAACGGAATCCTACAAGGATCAAACCTGGGTCCACTTTTATATAATATTTATTTTAAATTCAATTAGTAAAAATATAAATAATTCAGAAATTTTTCTCTATGACGACGTAATATTGATTACAAATGATGAAGACCAAACTCAAGCCCAAAATAATATGCAAAAAGACTTAAATAAAATAAATAAATGGTCATTCCAAAATAAAATGAAAAATAAACGCAGAAAAAACAAAAATAATGATAATAAAAAATTAAAAAATAAACAATAATGTAATAATAAATTTACATGAAATGTCCAAATATAAATCAAAATAATAAAATTCTAACAAAAGAGTGTATGTGTAATAAATAATATCAACTTATAAATATTTAGGGATAAATGCAGACAATAGATTTTGCTGGAACAAGCAGTATGATTATATAATGGGAAAATTACGTTCATACTCTTTTCTTATTTATCACATTAAAAATGCTTTTCCGTTTAAACAAAACTAATAATATATAAATCACTCGTGGATTCACTTCTAAATTATGGATTAGAGTGGTGGGTAAATATAAATTAACAACAAATTGAAAAAATAAATAGGAAAACGATGAAAATACTTAATAACGTTTACGAAAATTTTAAATATAAACCAGAAAAGGAGCACTTAAGAACAGGAATAAGAAAAAAATACAAGATATTAAAAATAAATGAAAAGTTCAGATATAAAATATTAATCAAAAACTATTTTGAAGTAAGAAGAGAAATAAATTCTAAAGAAGGAGAATTAAAAACAAGAAATAATTGGAACAAAATCTTCAAAATAGAAAAAATCAGAAATAATTTGGATATAGATTACATAATTATGTAAAATAAAAAATTTTTAGACAAATAAATCTAAATCAAAAAGATAATATAACTTTTAAACAGATAAAACAGAATATGATCTCAGATGTGGTTGAGGGTAAAATTAAATATTAATTAATAATTTTAAGGAAATATATTAAAAATCTCAATCCTAAAACACAGCTATACAATACATTTAAGTATACCTAATGGGATTGATAAACATAAAAAAAAAATGTTTATTTCAAAAAATTGGAAACTGATTCAATTCCGACTGAGAAAATTTATATAAAACTCATTATAAAAAAACCCAACTTAATTGAGCTTACATTTTGAAACAAATGAAGTTAGCAAGTAGGCATTCAATCGTATTGTCTTATTTTCATTTCGAAAGATAATAGTGATGTAACAGGTTTTTATCTGTAATGGTAAAATTTGAGTAAATAATTGTAAACCAAATGTAAACTAAACGGTTTGGATTGTGAATACATTGTGCATTTTGAAATGTTGTACGAAACAAACGATAATATTAAATACAATATAGGATAGAAATAAGAACAGAATTCAATTTAAAAAATGTTTCGTTCTTAAGGAAAGATGGTTTGTTCGTAGTGAAGCAGCTAATTCACTGAAAAAACATCTATAAGAAGTGAAATACGTGGTTATAAAATGTGAAAAAAATACATCCAATACAGCTAAATTATAACATTAACATTTTCTTCCTATTTATTGCTATTCTTTTTATTTCTATACTGCAATAATGAGAAAGATCGGTTCCCAGCATAAATTAATTTTCTATGGAAAGTAAATTTGTTCATCCTCGGAAAAATGTACCTTATTCAACTCATTACAACTTTTCTATGTTTTTAAGGCATTTTTTTTCCTTTCTACTATTAACTGGATAATAGTTATGTATAGCCTATCCGCTTGGGAGAGAACGTCACCAATTTTGGCTAGCTTCGGAATAGATCAGATTCATTAGGGCATACAATATATCTCACTATGAATAGACATATCACGATAGTTTTTCATATCTAAGTTTGATTTATTTTTTTTTACACTCGAAGTATAAAAGAATGGGCTAAAATAAGATCGAATAGTAAAAAAAAGTATTAAAGCTGCATACAGCATTGAAGAGTAGAACATCGATAAAAAATAGCACATCAATGAATAGGAGGATGCAAACATTGCCACAGAATATTGATGTAGAAAATTCTCGAAGGAAAGATGAGGAAGCACTCGTGTAGGAACTGAAACCATATAAACGATAATTAAGATCGAACCCTTCCTTCTTCTTTATTTATTAACTTCCAATAGCGGAAAAATCATTTTAAAAGCAATACACTACTAGGCCTTTGCCGAAATTGTGGCCGGGAAGTTTGGCCGGGAAGTTCCCTACCCCTTCATTGGTAGTCATATTTTAAGAAATTTTTACACATTAAGTGTCCAATGCGTCTGTGTGTTCGCCATCATGCTGTACACAAATTCATAGAACGCCACGTCCTACTTGATATTTTTTGGAGTATGTCTGGTGTGATGGTTCGAAATAAGTCCTCAACTGCATGTCGCAATTCTTCATTTGTAGCAAAACGACGTTCGGACACGTAGGTCTTGATGCTTGCCCACAATGAATTGTCAGGTCAGGACTTCGTGGTGGCCATTTCAATGGAGCTGGCGATGCTGGAATACCGCGACCAATGCAGCGTCCTGGAAAATGTTCATGAAAAAACCAGCGTACAGTCAGAGCGAAGTCAGCAGGTGTCCGGTACTGCTGTATCCGTAGGCATTCTTCGATACTCGCGCCTTCAAGCTGTGAGGTTAACCATGTTTTTAAAATGTGTAAATAAGTTTCACCATTAGCATGACCATGAAACAAATAAGGTCCGAACAAATGATGTGATGTCGTCGCAGTCCATATCATTATGTGAGGTGGATTCTCTCCAACGCCTGTGTGTAATGAGGGTTCTCTTTTGATCAAATGATAACATTTCCAACACGAACTCCAGCATTCTAGTGTCAACAATTGAAATAACATTCAATACTATATTTATATTTTTTACTACATAAGAGGAGGTACAGGAACTTTCCGGCCACACTGTAGAATATTGCCTTTTAGTCTGGCCCTTTCCCAGAGACCTGTTCTATTTGATAGAGACTATTTGTTGCTTTTGCTATTGTCTGTTGAGGTCGTAGGTTCATTAGGGCACACAAATTATCTCACCACATCAATGTAGAAGTATTTATATAGAGGTAATTATATATTTATTTATATAGAGAGAGTGAGAACATCGAGATAGTTTCTCATTTCTTATTTTGATTTATTTTTTTATTCTCTAAAATAAAAATTAACTAAAATAAGAAAGAAAAGTTTCAAAAAGAAAGAACAACCCAAACCAACGAATTCGTTGCTTATTTTGGTTTAATTTTTTTATTCACAGAAGAAATAAATAAACGAATTAAGAAAGAAAAATTGTAACAAAGAAGAAACAGACTTAAAATTTACTGGCTCTGAAAAACTCAATCGTATATTTATAAGCAGATTGCAACAGTAGAATGTGTCTAGTGCATAATTGCTATAATGTAATTGGAGAAATTTCTATTAATGCTTCATTTTCATTGTTCTAATAATGCTTTATTTTTTATTAATATTATTTTGTTTGTTGATAGTTTTGTGAACATTGTATTTTTCATAAACGTTGTCTTTTCTATTAAAAACTGAACAAATAACAATAAGAAAGAAGTGCCAAATTTTTCGCATTTTAAAAACAATGAAATTCCATAGTAAATCGTTGAAAGTTAGTAAAGAAAAGAAAAAAAAAGAGCTAGGTCTCAATTTTAGTTTATAAGCTTTCATTCCCTACACCAGTGCTTCCTCATCTTTTCTTCAAGAATTTTCATCATAAATCATCTGAGGAAATGATGATGTGTTATTTTTCATCGATGTATTACTTTTCAACACGCTATCCGCTATTAATATTTTCCCTTTATTTCTGTTTGAAGGTTTTCTTTTTAATTTTAGCTCATTCTTTTTGTATTTCAACAACAACAAAAATAACTAAACGAAATTATATAAAAAACTATCTCGATGTGTTACAGTTGCAATTTTATGTGCATTGATCATATTCACCAAACAAAAATTAAGCCGACGCACCTGCTTAAATACTGAATAACTTAATTTATTAAATAACGACTATAGTTTCAAGTACATATTTTGAGTACCCATTTTCAAGTTAAAGGCTACATACAATATAAAAAAAAACTCCCAGCATGCTCCATGGAAAATTCCTACGAGTCTAATGTTCGTGAAAATCAAAGCTGCCGCCTATGGGAAAAAATTTGAAACTATATCTACACAATTACATGTGCTTTCTATCGATTGTAACTAAAATAAATCAGATTAGATTAAGGAGGTTAAAGAAGTTAAAGGTGCGATTTATGCAATACAATGTCTGAATAACGATTGTCTTTATGTTGGAGAGACCCGCAGAGAAATAGTTGAAAGAGTCTCGGAACAACGAAGGGCTTTGGTTAACAGAAATGGTAACTATTTGACTTACAGACATCACACTCAGTTTAACAACGGTCTCAACTTGGACAGGCCTATTGTTTTGGACACTTGTGATGCAGATAAAAAAGAAAATATATTGAATTCATCTTTATATTAACTCTATCTTATGCATATAATGAGATCCTTTCTGTGCCTGCAATGCTGAAGTATGGCATCAGAAAAACGAAAAACATAGAAAAGAAAAAAACAATTGACTCAACAAAAACTTATTTAATAGGAATCACATTAGCAGGTTCTAATGTGAATTTTTAATTTATACTCATATTAGTTCTCAAATTTCCATTGATATCAATGGCAGTGTTCTTTAAATCATCATTTCAATTCATTTATTTGAAAGCAATTTTATTTCGAAAAAGAAAAAAAAATCTTTGGCAAATTTTGTTTAAAAATCTTTTTAAAAATCTTTCAATTAAATTTGTATATTTTTTTTAGTTTTAATTGAAATATTTCATTGTACGTTTATTCTACCCATTTAGTTTTATATAACGTTTCAAAATATTTACACATATATGGATTGCCAAATATTAGTGATTTATTTTAGTTACAATCGATAGAAAGCACATGTAATTGTGTTTATATAGTTTCAAATTTTTTCCCATAGGCGGCAGTTTTGATTATCACGAACATTGGACTAGGAAGAATTTTCTATGGAGCCTGCTGGGAGTTTTATTTTATATATAATTCGTTTAGTGTAGCCTTTAACTTAAAGATGGGTACTCAACATATATACTTGAAACTATCGGTGTTATTAAATAATAAATTAAAAAATAAATTAAGTTATTCAGTATTTAAGCAGGTGCGTCGGCTTAAGTTTTGTTTGGTGACAATGTCGATGTGTCTATACCGCGGGTTCCCAACCTGTTTCGCAACCTCCAAAGGTGTCACATAGTATTTCTTGGGGTCGCGCGATTATTTTTAGGTGCAATTCTTTTTATAGAAATTTCAGTTTTTCACTTTATTATGGCTACAGTGCAATTTTGTACTAGTGTTTGCAACTCTGATTTTTGATAAATAAAAAGAAGTGACTTACTATCCATGGTGGAGGATACCTGAGAAATATTGAAAGACCCCATGTTTCTCCATAATTTTATTTTAATTTTTTCTGAAGCTTTCTTTGAGAGGCCTTTGATTCACTCCTTAAAAGTGAAATATATGTGAGGATGAATGAGTAAATTAAAGCTTCTTCCAAGAACTTAAATAAGCCAAATAAAGACAAATTAAAAAGCTTTAATTCGGAAAATCACAATTTCAATAAGAAGTTTAGCTATTACCTTAAAGATTCTGGAAGCATTTGTAAAGGTGAAAACATAATTCAATAATAAATTAAAATTGGAATCTATTATTTAATTTAAAATGTAATATTGTACTTTAATTTAAAACTCACATTCAGTGATACAGAAGCCATTTGGATCGGAGAGAAGCATGCACATAAACAGAATGACAGACTTACTCAGCCTCTTTTTTTACCAATTGGGCATATTTTATATCAAGAAAATACGTCTATCGATTAAAATGTTATCAGGAGAGATTGAGAAGAAAAGACATTCAAACACACAGGAAAAGGTAAACGCACTCACACTTCGTCCAACTGATTCCCTTTCATCATCACTTCTTTAAAAGAACTAATATAGAAGAAACTCACTATTATCCACTTATGGATAATGAAACAACAGAATAGTTCTTTACATTTCATTAATCGGAAGTTACATTGTTAAATATGCATAGTGAAGCATTGGGGATTTACGGAATACTACGATTCCATTGTTTATTTAAATATTACTAAATTGAATGAAAAATAATTACTAAATGTTAAAGAAACTGTGAGGAACCCATTCAACTGAAATCCTGTCAATTTCTTCTCCTAAGTTAAACTCGTCTTTCTCTCCTATTATTATTTTCCAGAAATTCGGTTCAATAATTTCTAATTTTTAAGATGTGATGTAATCTTAAAAATGTAAAATTTCAGAAATATATCCGTCTTAAGATTTAGAATAGGTATCATCACTCCCACACCTATAGCATTAATAAAGAAAACAGCCTAAATGTATTCTAAGAATCTAATTAAATCAACACAAGAATATTTAAAACGATTAATTTTCTATTTTATAAATTAGTTTTCAAGAAACAAATAAAAAAACTTAGGTAAGAAAATAAATATATATTCTTCTATTAATATCTATTAGCATCAAAATTTAAATAATAATATGGAAACAAATAAAATAAAACAGTAGAGTCCTCAAAATAAAGCGTTTTAAGTTTGTGGTATTTGATCTATTTTGAAAATAAAAGAATGTGTTTTTTTTAAGTCTAAAAATCATCGTTACCATAAAAAAAAAAATAAGAAAAAAATTGCAATTAAAAAAATGCAGTTTCTCTTAATTACTTAAATTTAAAACTATTTCAACTGAATTTCTTTAAGATAATAACAGAAATGAAAGGTCAATTATACTGCGAAGTATGAACTGAAAGCCTTTTGGGTGAAACAAGTGGAATAACTTCATGATCATTTCTGTTTAGATCTGATTAGGTTACATAATTTTTTCTCTAGAGCTTCTGGGTTGCTAAGCCATAAAACTAGCAACAACATCGAAAAAAATAGGAGAGGAAGTTATGACAATAAAGGGCCTCCAGCAACATTGGTCCATATAACCATAGCAAGAAAGCCAGGACTATGAAGAATTAAATAATATATCAACAGCTCGTCTTTAAGGATGATTACCAGCAGGATCAATCTTTGGGAAATCTGTAATATTTTCATCCTTAAAGACGAGCTTGTCGAGCTGTTGGTATATTATTTTATTCTTGATAGTCCTAGCTTTGTTGCTATGGTTAACTCCGCCAAGGACGGTCGCTAACCCGGCTGAAAAAGGAGGAGGAAGGTCATCCTACCGTGGTGACCAGAACTGGGAAACTAGGCAAAAAGCCACATGGAAATTACTCAAAAATTTCACAAACTGGAAAGTTCCCCAAACAGCCCCAAAGAAAACATGGCTCAAACAGATTGAAGAGGACATCAAAAAACAACGACTGACTGTATACGTGGCTAAAACATCGCCACTGATCGCAAGAAATGGAAAGATATTGTAAATAATACCCTGTGGTACGTACAGCAGTGTACTGGCTGCGAAGTAAAAGCCTTCACTCCAATCACCAGCTAAGGACTGATGATGATGATGATGATGCTATGGATAATTATATGGACCAATGTTGCTGGAGACACTTTATTGTTGTTGCTAATTTTATTGCTTAGACACCTAGAAGCTCTATTGAAATAATTTGCCTCTTTGCTTGTAATAATTTTTTACTTCTATTTGTGAAGATTTTTCTCAGTTTACAAAAGAATGGAACTGTGTGCTTGTATATTTCTGAGACATGTAACTTCGTATGTATAATCAAATATGTGATCTCGCATTATTAATATGAATGGTAAGGTTCAGCTGTTTTATTAACAATAATTTGCTGAAAATATTAAGTATCTTGTATTCTATATTCGTATAAAAGCGTGGCCAGCAAATCACTTAGTATTTTAAGTTTTCAATAACTTTAGAATCTTTGAACAGATCTTCTTGGAGCTTTCTAAATTTATTTTCAGTGAAAATATGATCTAATTTCGTATTTCAAAATAATCAATTCTTAATCTTAATAAAACATTAGATAAAGACTGAATCTACTATTAAGAAAAGCGTGATTGCAGATTAACTTATCATCATTAATTTTGAAGATCTACTTTTATTGGATCTAAACTTCATGACTGTATAAAGTATTTGAATTTTTCAATCTGAAAATGTTTATTGTCTCTTTTGGCTGTTTTACATGTCCTCCAAGAACTGTCTGAAACGCGTTCGAAAACATGCCAGTTTACCAGTTGCAGCTCGACTGAAAAGCGAACAACTTTACACCGTCAGCGTGAAATCGCGTTTTGCTCAAGTTTAGAACACGATTAATTACTTGTCGGCGAATTGACAAAATGCTGATTTCTCAGCTTTGTTTTGCTATTAATTCTCATCTGATTTCATAGATTCCGCAATAAAAGATCCCGGAGAAAGAGAATGAAGTGGATGAAACCATTGATTGTAACCATGAGCAAAGAATATCCAGATTTCAGCATGAAGTTAATACTGTCGTAGTTTTTAAATAAATTTTCTCACCGCCAAGAGCACTTGTGTCAACTTGCTTCAAATATTTGCCTGAATTTAGAACTTGTTTCATTTAGAGCAATGGGCATGATTTTCGTGCAAGTGGTAGATTTTCGAGTTATTTGCCGGTTTCAGGCAATTTTTCAAGAGCGTTTAAAGCAGTCATTAGTATTGAGAAAGTTTTGGAATTGTTCTATAATTAATACTTTTAGGAAGCTCTTATTCAATACAAGTTTTTTCTACTAAATACTGTAGTGACAAAAACCTGATAGATATTGACAGGAAATGACAAGTTTAAGATATGAAAGACAAAAAGAGTCCGTTTCAATTTATTACGAGATTCGATGATATTGAAGATATACGATGATGGTTGAAATTATTACCTTTTTCTCTAAGGTGAAAGATGTAAGCATATTTTAAAATAATTTAAATTTTGTTTCATTTCTAATAAACTGGATTATAGAAAATGACGAGTTGTTTTCCTTCGTAACGTAGTTATCAATTCCCGTTTTCATAAATGCTGAGGAACTGTATTCTGTTTTCATTAAATAATCTATGTTCGATAGAACAAATACCGTCTTTTTACCGTCTTTTTTTGAACGGTTCTTCTTGCAGCTTTCTAAATCTGTTAACAGTGAAAATATGATCGAATTTCGTATTTCAAAATAATTAATTCTTAATCAAAATGTACATTAGATAAATTACGGGAAACGGAACATAATTCCTCAGCATAAATGAAAACGAGAATTAATAACTTCATTATGGAAGAAAAAAATTCGTTATTTTCCTATAATACAATTTATTAGAATTGAAATAATTTTTTTTAAATAACTAGTCGGCTACCCGTCGCTTCGCTCCGGAAGCCTCGCGTATGTAACGGAAAACCATTTGTTATTTATTAAAAAAACACACACACAAATTACATCAAGTAAAATAAAACTAAAATTTTTTTAAAGTTTTTTTTTATTTTAATTTTTGATGTATATATTCTCTCAATTCACGACTGATTTTAGAATGAGCGTGTGAATCATATATCTGTGATATATTTTTATTTTTATAGAGATTAGAATGTAATCCTTGCGGTCTAATGCCTAAGACGTCTAACTTCGGAGCAGAAGGTTGCATGTTGGATTCCAGTAGATAACTTGTTCTTTCTATTTTTCATTCTCAAAGAAAACTGCGCCGGACAGACACACAGACAGACAGAGAATTAAAAGATTTTAGTAATATAGATTGTTACTTTTCAGTCAAAGTCAGTTCAGTTTTGACAGATAAGTCAAAAAAGCAATATGAAGAGAGTTTTAGTTCCCATGGCCTAATGGGTAAGATGTCTGACTTCAGATCAGAATGTTGCAGGTTCGATTCCTGTCGCGGATGTTTCATTGAAAAAATTCTTTCTATTTTTCATTCTCACAGAAAACTGCGCCGGACAGACACACAGACAGACAGACAGAGAAATAAAAGATTTTAGTAATATAGATTGTTACTTTCCAGTCAAAGTCAGTTCAGTTTTGACAGATAAGTCAAAAAAGCAATATGAAAAGAGTTTTAGTTCCCATGGCCTAATGGGTAAGATGTCTGACTTCGGATCAGAAGGTTGCAGGTTCGATTCCTGTCGCGAATATTTCATTGAAAAAATTCTTTCTATTTTTCATTCTCACAGAAAACTGCGCCGGACAGACACACAGACACACAGACAGAGAAATAAAAGATTTTAGTAATATAAATTTTTGTATCATTAACCTTATAGATAATGATGACAATCGTATGTCAAATCACAATCGTACGTCTTATAAACCATCGAATGTCTTAATAAATTGGAATGGACTCTTTGGCCTCAATCTCATAATTGTCATTTAGTAAAGTTTTCAGATTTTTATCATTTCAGTATTTAGTTGAAAAAAAAATTCTATGGAACAAAAGTTTCCTAAAAGAATTATATAAAGAACAATTGCAAAACTTTTTCAATACTAAGAGACAGTTAACATTTTGAGAATGAGAAAATCAGATACTTTATTCACTCAAGAAGTTTAGACCAAAGAAAAATAAATCTTTAAAATTAATGTCGATAAGTTAATATACACTCATTAACAAAAAAAAAACGACGCACCTAGAAGGAGTTGTCCGTTGGAGATAAAAATTGGTGGAGAGGAAGATTATGTGCAGAATAGAAAATGATTAAACTTTCAGACAAATTGAATGATTTATTTCAGAGTTACAGAGTTACAAAGTAACGAGCTCAATAAGGTGTTGACCCACCTCTACCCTAAATGCAAGCTGCCACACGACGTGGCATGGAATGATAAAGCTCCCTAATGGTCTCCTGCGGTATTTCTTGCCAAATTTGCTCCAATTGTCGGGCTAGGTCATCCACATTCCCTTGTGGATGCAGTCGCCTTCCCATCATATCCCAGACATGCTCGATTGGAGAGAGATCTGGGGATCTGGCTGGCCAAGGAAGTGTTTCACAAGCTGCAAGACAGGTCATAGCAACACATGCCGTATGTGGTCTGGCATTATCTTGCTGAAAAATAAGGCCAGGGTACTGCAAAAGGAAGGGTAGCAAAACAGGTCTCAGAATTTCGTCGACCTACCGCTGTGCTGTAAGTGTGGCGCTAATGACGACCAAAGGGGTCCGGCTATCAAGGGAAATGGCACCCCAGAACATAACTCCTGGTTGAGGGCCTGTGTGGCGTGCAATAGTGAAAGCAGGATCGGCACGCTGCCCTGTGCGTCTCCAGACACGTCTGCGACGATCGTCAGGACACAGTTGGAAGCGGGATTCGTCGCTAAACACTATACGTCCCCAGTCAGCATCATTCCAACCGGATCGAGCCAAGCACCACTGTAATCTGGCCCGACGGTGTGCAGACGTGAGTGGCAGGTGGCGTAGCGGTCGGTACGAGCGTAGATGTCGCTCTTTCAGCCGTCTGTGAATGGTCATGGTGGACAATCGTGTGCGGGTCGCACGTCTGATGGTTGATAACGTTGATTCAGGCGCTGTGACAGCTGATCTGACAATCACTCTATCCTCCCGCTCTGCTGTGGCCCTAGGGCGAACACAACCTTCATGACGCTGAAATCTGCCATTGCCCACCCATTCCTGCCAGCATCTTCTAATCGCCGCATCACTTCGACCTATATGACTAGCGATTCTCCGATTTGCCCAACCTGCCTCTTTCAATCCAATGATACGACCTCTTTCAAACTCTGACAGTTGCACGTAATGAGCTCGAATCCTGCGGCGAGGCATTTTTTCAGTCGTTGAATGGTATTCTAACTCGCAATGCAACAGAAATTTTGACCATCAGATTGAGAATCGCTTCTTATATACACTTGCTGAGTGCGCAGTTCCGATGCGCTGTAGCTCTCGCTATTCAATCATTGCACACCAAAGTTTAATCATTTGCATGGGCGGTCCCAATGTCTTTGCATACGAAATTTCATTCCAATCGGACAACTCTTTCTAGGTCGTCGTTTTTTTTGGTAATGAGTGTATAATCACCCCTTTCTAAATTGTAGTCTTAATCTAATGTAAATTTTGATTAAGACTACAATTTAGAAACGGGTGATTTGAAAATACGAAATTAGATCTTATCTTCAACGTTACCATGTTTGCAAAGATCCAAGAAGATCCGTTTAAGGAAAGGGATTAGTATTGAAAAGTTAAACATTGAGTGATTGCCACGCTTTTATACCAATGTATGATACAAGACGCTTACAAATAAAGGTCACGATAGCGTCATCGGAGTTGCCGGTTCAGTCCATGTGCATTCGAAAGATCTTCCATATCTAAGTCAACCAGCAAAATTTTAGCTGCAGACAGCCAGGGGTATAGGAGCTGTGCGGGGTCAAAGTTAACATGGTGGCCTATGGGACATCACTTATAAGTCACTGCAAGAGGCTTATAAGTAGCCTGCAATCTAAGATAAGGATGAAACAGACACAATAATCAGATATTGGAAAAGAAGCAGGAAACGAGAGCAAACGCGATTTGATGCTCACAGATGTAAAGTTGGTCGCTTAAAGTTGGTAAACGGCCTATTTTCGAGCGCGTTTCAGGCAGTTATTCGAGAGCATTTAAAGCAGCCATAAGACACAATAAACATTTTCAGATCGAAAAAAATCAAATTCTTTATGCAGTCATGAAGTTTAGACCCAAGAAAAGTAGATCTTCAAAATTAATGAAGATAGGTTAATCTTTAATCACACCTTTCTAAATAGTATCAGAAATAAATGTCATAAAATCACAAATTATTACTAGAAAAAATAGAATTTTCAAGGAGATATGCAACGGCTCCTCTTTCTCAAGCTTTTTACATGATAATAATAATAAGTAGCGAGGTTCTTTTTATTACAATGTCCTTAAAATATCATACT
>JAFIDM010094133.1:0-16822 GCA_023159025.1 Thereuonema tuberculata
TTTTTCAACAAGACAATGCTCGGCCTCATACGGCAAGGGTGCCACAAGACTGTCTCCGCACTGTTACTACCCTTCCTTGGCCTGCCCGATCCCCAGATTTGTATCCAATCGAGCATATCTGGGATCATTTGGGACGACGAGTTGGGCATCCCACGAGTTTGAACGAACTAGAGGCAAGGTTACAGCAAATATGGAACGAAATGTCTCAAGACATCATACAGAACTTGTATGACTCAATGTCCGATCGTATCGCATCGTGCATTCGCGCTAGAGGGGGTCCAACGGAGTATTAACTCCTCCGTTCTTTTGCCTTTTTCTCTGAAATAAATTATCCTTTTTCTTTGATTTTCTAATCATTTCCTTATATCAAAGTAGTCATTACGTATGTAAATTTTCGTTTCATTTTGACGACTCCTTCTTGGTGCGCTAATTTTTTTGTCCATGAGTGTATTTACTAATAACAAAAAATAAAAAAGAATCCCAAAAATATTGAACGAATTAAGACTTCATTTAAATTTTATTTCCTAAATTCCTTTTTTTTTATAAACGAGAAAGAAACAGTTGTAAAAACGCATACATATATTCTCAAATTTTCATATCTAATAATTACAAACAATATAGATTTTTTTCATTTTTTTTTAAAAAAAGGGAACTAAATCGGAATCTATTAATTAAATCTTCTAAGCCTGGTAAGTGTAATCGTATTAAAGCACGCGAAATTATTTAATATTCATTGTTTTTTTAGACATTAATAGATATAGAATAGAAATCCATTGTTAAGATTTAAGTATTTTTCTGTAAAATTATGTCGCCTTGTCGCACTGATTTCTCGATAAGGACCCACCTCGCAAAAATTTAAGATATAAACGTTAGATAGTCCCTTGTCCTCAAATAGGCACATCAAGTTTCAGGAAGTTTAAGTTATTAATTTGATTCAAAAATTTTTAGGGGGGATGAGATACGAACATACACTGACTGATTAGACGATTCTCACTTGCCCTATTTTAAAGTAAACTAAAAAAAAACCAGTCTGCATTTAAAAATCATAACCAAATGTTTGTTTTTCAATGAAATTAAGAAGAATACTTAAATCAAGTAAACAATTAGGCATCTTTCTTGACTTATTGCATCCAATTTGATAACTTACTTAGTCAAATGTGGGATGTCTATGAATATTTTGGGGGGTTACTAGAAATTCATGAGATTTTTGATAAGAAGACTGGGATTCAGTTATTTTAACTGTTCTTTTACTATGAGAATATAAAAGTAGTTGTTGCTGTTTCCATATTTTTTTGTAAAGAATCAAAAGATAATTATCTGGAATTTTTGTTTTTATCTAGTTTCCAATAGGAAATTGAAAATGATGAAATTACTCAATCTGTGTGTGCGTAGTTGTGTATTTGTGATACTCCTACAACTGGATTCTTCAAACATGGTTTTCGAGATTAGAAGAGAGAGAGGAAATAAAAAATCTCAAACAAAAGCACTGGAATTAAAACAAAGGATTCGTATTCTATTTCCATTAATAAGTCATTGTAGTAAAACCGAGGCCAACGAGAAACGACAGGCCGAGGTGCTGACGTCATTTTTTTTTAGTCACATGACCCAAAGAGTCCGAGCGAATTTCATTGCCTTGAAGCTTCAGACTCGTCACTCTAAACACACTGTGTCTTTTTGATTAAGCTAATTAAAAATATGAAACTTAAACTAAAATAGTTTTCAATTGATTTTCATAAATTTTACTTATCTATTAAGTATTTACAGTTAATAATTATTATTTTTTTTATTTAATAAAACTTGAAAAGGCCAAACGATTCGTTTTGTTTTAGTAATTACTTAGTTATTTTTTTAAATAGATTTTAAGAACATAATTTTTTTCATTTAAAAAAAAAATATTTAAAATATTTATATTATTAAAATATAGAAAAGATAACTTACTGCTAAATTCATCCTGCTCATATTCACTAACAAATTATTACACACAGATGCAACTTATGTATATATTCATGTAATATATGTTGAAAATTTCAGTTTAAAATTTTTAAGTTATAGTTCTACACTTTTTTAGTGAATTTCAAAAAAAAAAAAATATATTGTATAAGAAACATAATTAAGTCCAGTAAATTGCATTACTTTTCTTGCTATGGATATGAAACAATATTAATCATTTTGTTAAGAGCATGATGTTCATAGATACAACAATACCATTATAAAAAATAGTAATAATAATAATAATAATAGTATGTTGATTTTGGAAGCATCATTTTAGTAATGATTTCAACGAAACACAATGCACGTAAAATATTTATTCAAATAACTGTTATTTATTTAGTATTATTTTTCGTCTAATTTTAAACCACTGAACAGCAATTACACGAAATCTACTTTTCAAAAATTATATTTTATATGCGTACACAAATCAATATTATATATACATTGCACTTTAGTTAATTTTTGACTTATAAAATGATTATTGAATACTGAGATTTCTTAACAGTAACTTACCTTTCTTCTTTACAATTGAATGTGATTCCAGTACAGTCCAGTCTAGTTATTAAGAGAATTCTTTTTCAGTACGCACGAGAACGTTTTATTTTTGTTACGTTAATATCAAATAATTCATGAAAATAAATGAGGAAATATAATCTATGTACTTGCCATATCTTCTTAATAACAGTGATACAACAATAATCACAAATTTCTTGATGATGTCTTGCATACCTAGAAAATTTTTTTTTTCTTTATTTAAATAATCATCAAAATGGTTTCTTTTTCATATAAATTTTTAGTCCTGAAAAGGACCTTTTTGACAGTAACCCTTCTTTCTTCTCTTCCAGTACTCTACATTCTTTCTTCATGTTGTTTCGTTCTTTCTTCCGTCCATTTTGCTCCAGTCTTCTTTTTGACCTTTTCTTGAAGACCCTTGAATCTTCTGATTTTTTTTTTATTTCTTCCATGTCTTCTGACCTCTAATGATAATGCGCACTAACCTCACATGACCTAAAAGACCATAATAGAATGACTGTGGATATTTACACTGACTGTGTTTACTACTACATAGATAATGACACTAACCTCACATCACCTAAAAGACCATAATAGGATGACTGTGTATATTTACACTGACTGTGTTTACTACTACATATATAATGACACTAACGTCACATCACCTAAAAGACCATAATAGGACGACTATGTATATTAAAGGATGACATATTAACACTGACTATATTGACTGGCTGTACATTAGACTGGCTATATGTGTGTATGTATGTGTGTGTATATTGTAACGGTACCAGGGGTCGATTGGTATTTTGGGGTGTCGTTTGTTTAGTTGTTGGGCGCCAACCGAAAGTCCGTTCGGTAAAATCTTCCTCTACCCCCTCGAAAGTCGCTACATGCCGGGTTAACTAGCTTTAGTCCATTCCGGGGTGCGGGGGAGCCTCACTTCACGTCCACGTGTAGGAGGCAAGACACACTCGCAACGCAGGTTAAATTCAACAATTTTATTTGACACTAAAATAATATATCACTTAAATTGATGTTAATAACTATCGGCAAAGCTATGGCTTATAACTTCATAAGTCGCGTGGTTAAATCACTAACGCACTGAATAAATAAAAACTCGCACTGAAAAAACTAAATTCCCTCCACTTAATTGAACTCTCCTTTAACGGGTTGTGTTGCACTAAAGGAATTGCGTAGCACTGAATAAATTGCGTAGCACTGAATAAATTGCGTAGCACTTACTTTGTTAATAGCACTGAAATTTGCAAAGTTGGCTTTTGCAAATTGGTGGCGATAATTTCACTCACAAATATCCAATGGGAAATTTTAGGCTATCCACGGTTGCTTGTCTAGCTAAAAAAACTTAGTTTAACACACCTATTCTGACAAACGTGTGAGTATGATTTCTGTTGCCAAGAACTAAAGGTGAAACTGCAAGCTATCGCAATACGGAGATCGATGTGTAAAATGCATAGTATCCACAGGTTAACGAAGCATAGTATCCACAGGTCGGCGTAGCAAGAGAGCGCTCTCCCTGGAACATGCTGTTAAATAGCTTCGTCCGTGCCGCCAGTGTGACGTTGGAACTTTCCCGTCCACTGAGATAACAGAACAGCTTATCTGCCCAAATAAGGGAGATTACATCGTGCGAGGTGATAATGATAATTATCCAATAGAAAGACAATGCATTCAACAATTCCAAGTATGGAATGATGATCTCATGGAAATTCTGAGAACAGAAATTCCCCAAACTACAAACTAAATTCAGCTAATTTAAAGCAAAGAGAAAATTAAATTTAAATTTAAAAATCCTTAATTAAATCTAACTTAAGCTAAGCTAAAATTATTCAATTACCTAAAATACTTAAATTCCTAACACTAAATCCTAATATCTTAAATTAAAGATTTTACTCCTAAATCCTGGGCTAAGCTAAATTAAAGTCTAAATTAAAAAGATAAAATAAAATAAAATCACTGACAATAACTAAAACTAAAATAACGAAGTCTTTTGCCATTAGCCTTTACAAAACAATTATTTTAGAATTATTTCTCTTAACTGACATTCCTTTTATCTTTACAACAATAATAATATTAAATTCTAATATTTCAAATTACAATAAATCAACATATGAGTATTGTCACAATATATATATATATATATATATATATATATATATATATATATATACTATGTTTATGTACCTAACTATCTTATAAAATATAGTATAATGTAGCTAACTGAAAAACAACAAGTGTAATTCATTTTTTTTTAATTCTTGGCTAGTACAAATTACAATAATTGGATGAGTACATAAAGTACTTTAATAGCTCACAATTAAATTGTTCTATTCTTCAATTTGATTAAAAGTCCTTAGTTCAATAATATTAATATCTATGCTGGGCATTGCTTAAGTTGCTTAAGGAGTCTTATCGTTGCCGGATCACTAACACACTGATTATGGAAGTTCACACAAAGTAAATTGTTGGAAATAATGCCTTCACGAGGAGTGTTCATCAGCACGTGAGTCAACAAAATGAACATAACCTTTCATTGTTGGTCGATAAGAAATTATTGCCAATGTGAGTATTCACCAAAATTGGCTCTGTAAGTTTAGCATTATATTAAACAGTTTTTAATCTAAAAACCTATCAGTTTTAATCTAAAACCTAACAGGTTATGGGGCAGCTCCTACCCATAGCGATTTAAGGACATTTTGGTGAATAATATATTAAGAATTTCTTCGTATACTCATCCAACGTGTGGAATAAAAAGATGGCCGTTCAACATTCCAACGGTGTATTTTCAACATCTTTAACACAGTTTGAGAAGTTAGAAGGAGCACAGAATTATGCCACTTGGAAATTTGCTATGGAAATGAGACTTATGTGCGAAAATTTGTGGGATCTTGTTGATAATCAAGACGAAAAACCGGCTGATGAATCTAGAGACAAGAAGGCCCGTGCTATAATCGCCTTAAGTGTTCAACCGCAAATGTATGTTCATATCCACAACTGTAAAACTGCCAAAGAAACATGGATGGCGCTACAGAAAGTTTTCGAAGACCATGGACTTGTTCGTAAGATATATTTAATCAGAGAATTGCATAATTTGAAATTCGACGAATCGATCGGGATGGAAGCCTATCTCAACAAAGTTACGTTCGTCGCACAACACTTGAATTCAATCGGAGCTCCTCGAGATGACGAGGACTTGGCAATGCTGATTTTATCCGGCCTACCGACATCGTATGATCCATTGGTAATGGCTCTAGAAAATTGTGGTGCAAAACTCACGACAGATCTCGTCAAATCAAGATTGTTGCAGGAAGAATCTCGACGAAACTCAGACATTAGTAAGCCTAATGATGCCATATTAACAGTTCGGAGAGATAAGATAATAAAATGCTTTCAATGCAGAAAAACCGGACATAAAGCAAACAATTGCCCGACAAAAATGGGTAATAGAAATCATTCTCAAAAAACTGAGATGGCATCTACTTCAAGGTCATTAGTCAATGCAAAAGAAGATTATACTGCCTTGAAAGCTGCGCTGAAAACAAGCCAGATATCAGAAGGCGATTGGTATATTGATTCTGGGGCAACTCATCATTTTTCAGGGAATAAGAACTTGTTCTCAAAATTGAATCCACTAAACAACGGCCCTACATACATGGCTGACAAGCGACAAATCATCGCAGAAGGTGTTGGTGACATCGAAGTGGAACTCAACGTCAAAAGTTAATTTAAAAGTTGCTGAAATTTGTGACGTGTTGTTCGTACCCGAAATTAAGACAAACTTGTTATCAGTAAGCGTACTTACAAGTAAAGGTCTTAAAGTACTCTTCAAGGGCGAAAAATGCTTCATTAATGACAAGAAAAATAATTTGATAGCTAGTGCTACTAAGATTAATGGATTGCATCGTTTAGATCTTGGACAAAATTCTATCCCACAAGCCAGTGTGAACCTAGTGAATGCTGAAATTTGGCATCGACGCTGCGGTCATCTAGGCATTGGTGGAATGGTACGACTCCGAGATGGAATGGCGATCGGCATGAACTTTAATAACACTAAGGAACTTCATTGCAAAGCCTGTGTCATGGGTAAACAATCATGAACCCCATTTCCAAAAGGAAAAGCAAATCGAGCAAAGGAACTTTTGGAACTTGTGCACTCAGATGTGTGCGGACCTATGCAAGAGAGGTCATTCGGCGGATCACGTTATTTTGTGATATTTATTGATGATGCATCAAGAAAGACATTTTACTATCCGATGAAATCGAAAGACGAAGTGCTGAACAAATTTAAGGAATTCAAGGCGGAAGTTGAAAATTTTACTGGCAGACGTATTAAAATTTTACGTAGTGACAATGGCGGCGAATATGGAAAAATGAAAAATTTTCTAATGCAAAATGGAATCCGTCATGAGACTACAATTCCATATACTCCGGAACAAAATGGGGTAGCCGAGCGAGCGAATCGGACAATCGTTGAACGAGTCAGATGTCTCTTACATGATGCAAATCTCTCCAAGCATTTTTGAGCTGAAGCTACAAATACTGTAGTATATCTAAAAAATAGATCACCAACCATAGCTGTCAACGGAAAAACTCCAGAAGAGGTATGGACTGGTCGAAAACCCAACTTGGCCCACCTGCGCATTTTCGGATCGAAAGCATACACGCATGTTCCCAACAACAAGCGGACAAAACTCGACGATAAAGCTGTCGAATGCATCCTAGTTGGTTACTGTTGTAAAAGTAAAGGCTACAGATTAGTCAAAGCAAACAATTATCGTGAAATTATAGTATCAAGGGACGTTACATTTCACGAAACTCCTCTCAGTGTTGATGTAATCCATCATCAAGAAACAGTGAAGGATTCAATTGAACCAAATGAGGCTGAAACAGAAAAGTCAGTGGGAGAAGAGCCACAGCAAGCTCGAGCTGACGAAGGACTAAGAACAGAGAAGTCAGTGGGAGAAGAGCCACAGCAAGCTCAAGCTGACAAAGGACTAAGACGATCGAAACGAACGCCGAAGCCGAGACAGTTTCTTGGAAATCCTGTAATGTATTTTCTGGCAGCGGAACCACAAACTGTTTCCGAAGCTTTAGCTAGTGATGACCAAGCTAAATGGGAACAAGCCATGAAAAATGAAATGGCATCAATTGAACAAAACAAGACTTGGAAGCTTGTAGACCTACCGAAAGGGCGAAGAGCAATAAAGTGTAAATGGGTATTCAAAGTCAAAACTGACGAGGATGGCAATGTAAATCGCTACAAGGCGAGGCTCATCGCGAAGGGATGTTCACAGAAACCTGGTGTTGATTACGATGAAACATTTTCTCCTGTGCTCAAGTTAACTACATTGCGATTGCTAATTGCGTTAGCTGCTCACTTCGATATGGAAATTGACCAAATGGATGTCGATACTGCATTCCTTAATGGGGAACTTCATGAAGAAATTTATATGGAGCAACCTGAACATTTTATCAAACCCGAAACTGAAGAAAAAGTCTGCTTATTACAGAAAGCTCTGTATGGTTTAAAACAGGCTGGAAGAGCTTGGTGTGAAAAACTTGACCGAGAACTTTTAGCACTTGGACTGAAAAGAAGCGGATATGATCCATGTGTTTACTATGAGCATGACGATAAGAAAATCTTCGTAATAGCTGTGTACGTCGACGACTTAATTCTCCTCAGTAATCATCGCTCGAAATTGGACGAATTAAAGAAACTCCTGTCGCAAAAATTTAAGATGCAGGATTTAGGTCAAATTCACTATTGTCTTGGAATTCGAGTGACTAGAAACCGTGAGAAGGGTACCATCAGTCTTGATCAGAGTGCATACATCCGAACAGTTTTGAAACGATTCGCAATGGAGGATGCGAAATCCATGTCGACGCCGTTAGTCTCCGGTCAAAAATTGACGAAGGCTCAGCAACCCTCGACAGATAAGGAGCGTGCAGAGATGGATCGTGTACCGTATCAAATTGCAGTTGGAAGGTTAATGTATGCGACACTCGGGACAAGGCCAGATATCACCCATGCAGTGGGAGCTGTGAGCCAATTTAATTCCAACCCTGGAATGGCCCATTGGATAGCGGTAAAGAGAATTTTACGTTATCTCAAAGGGACTGTGGATCAAAAACTGACCTACAAAAAGGGAGATGTGGACAATTTTATCATTGGACACTGTGACGCCGACTGGGCAAACGATATGGATGATCGAAGAAGCTTTACTGGTTACGTTTTCTTTGCAGCCAACGGAGCAATCAGCTGGATTAGCAAGAAACAGCCAACTATTGCTATTTCTACAACAGAAGCAGAATACATGTCGCTAGCAGAAGCAACAAAAGAAGCTATATGGCTCAAAAACTTTGTGCGGGAAATAACAAACAACTTGTTTACTTCTCCGATTACAATCAACATTTTGTGTGACCACCAAGGAGCTATTGCATTAGCTAGAAATCCTGTGTACCATGCTCGTACAAAACATATTGATGTGAAGCATCACTTCATTCGTGAGAAGATTGCTGAAGACCACATCATAGTCAACTACGTGTCTACTGAAAACTAGATAGCAGACGTGCTGACTAAAGGGCTCGGAAGAGTGAAGCATTGGTGGTGCATAAAAAGACTAGGGCTTGCTGAAAACCAGGCAACCTGTTACCTGCTGATGAACGACACCAAGTGTAAGGCAAGTGGGAGTGTTGGAAATAATGCCTTCACGAGGAGTGTTCATCAGCACGTGAGTCAACAAAATGAACATAACCTTTCATTGTTGGTCGATAAGAAATTATTGCCAATGTGAGTATTCACCAAAATTAGCTCTGTAAGTTTAGCATTATATTAAACAGTTTTTAATCTAAAACCCAACATAAATCACATGACGTTCCGTCACAGCTTAATAAATTAATAAATTCACTCACGAAAATATGTTTGCTAATTTCGCACTCTTTCAAAATTAGCACACTAAATCTTCTATTTGAAGATCAATCAAATAATAAACTTATAGATTTAATCACTATCGAAGTAACACACTTGGTTCTTCTGTAATTCAAACGCACTAACTATTTTGCATTATCTCGCCGATGTCTATTATCTTCACTTTAAGATAAAGTTGTAATATCAGCTTCTTCAAAATTATTCACTTGCTACTGTCGATGATATTCACCCGATAAATATCCGTTGTTATTTCGTAGATCATCCACTTGTAACTTTTAGTAATGTATCCACAGTTCTTGAAATGATTTGACTATGTTGACTTCTTATGACAGTTATTTCACACACTTTCGCTTGTTAACTTTCCGACTTCTCTTAATTTTACCGCTTGCTTGCTTTCATAAACACTCGAATGAATAACCTGCAATGTGGTCTTCTTTTGAATCAATCGTAAGCTTTCTATCTTCAGCTGTGTGGAGTCTTCGTTTGAACCATAACACAGCAAATTGGATTAGGCCTCACGGATTTCGGCGCAACGAAAGTATCGCTCAAAACTAACTAACCGTATATAAATTGCTGCCTTATATATGTTCTTATATATAACTTGTCTTATATATGTTCAGCAAATCCAATATATTCCAGGGTTGATGAAACAGATTGCCTGAACGTTAAAAATAACTTATTTTAACAGACTTTAAGAAGACCACTATATAGAACCGCCATACTTGTGCTTAACCCAGTTCCTAGGAGGAAGGACTCTTTTGATCACGTGATTTCTCAGCAACTCGGCCTGTCATTTTCTGGTTGGCCTCGAGTGAAACGATGAAACTAAAATCCAATCTCAATGGTTTGATCCGATTTAACTTAAATAAGTTAAATCAGTAAATAAGTTATCAGATTTAACTTATTTACACCACTATAGTAAATAAAGCTGATTTTTATTTCATTCATTTTTATTTCAGGAAATGGAAAAATCGGTTCTGTTCAGAAAATATTATAATTCGAATAATAATGTACTTTTTTCATTTTTAGTCAATTCGATTACAACGAAAAATTAAAACAAAATAAGTAAATTTTAAAGAAAGTAGGCTTTAAGTTCTTTCGAACTTCCAGTTAAAATTATTGACCGATGTCAAATAATTTTCTAGGATTACTATTTTCCAAACAGGGTCGAGTAAATATCACTCTAAATTCATTGAAATCAATAAATTTGGGTTAGTTCAGATCATATAATAGAGATCATACAGAATCTTCATTTATCAAAAATTTCATTTAGAACAGTGGTTCTCAACTGGAAGGACTTGATAGCTTTAAAACACTTAAAGACTTTTACTAAATTTTCTTAATATTTTTATTCCTTCTTTGTTAAGTTTCCATGCAGTTTATTGATCTCTTTAAGAAGTAATGAATTAAATGGAACACAGAAATAGATTGAAAATAACTGCGACAGATGACAAAAGGTAAATTAAGTCATACATTTGATACGAATGTCTCTTACTCCCAAAAAACATCCATAATGTGAATATTTTATCTATTTTGTTTACAACTATATTGCATACATCATTTACATAATTCTAGCAAACTACCTGTGATTTGCGCGTGTTAAAAAACGAAGATTTGTCCTGATATGGAGAAGAAAGAAATTGATCCTGTGAGATCACTTTAAATCTTTATCAATTGGTTAAAAATAACGTGATCTTATAACTTACTGTTATATTTTTATTTTATAACCGGCATATTCCTATATATCACTTGTTTCCACTTGTTTTAGCTCTTCCCACGCCTTGGGAAAAAACTTGACAAACCTCACAAAATGTTTAACCGAATTCCAAAATAAAAAATAAAAAAAAAACAATTTTATTTCAATTTTCAGTCTTTTATATGCGATTATCCATAATGGGCAAACGCACTACTCCGTCTTACCTTATGGTTATGAAGCGTATTCGTAACGTTCAGTTCCATCATTGTTGACGATTCCGCGCACTTTACCGTTGAAGTTACGTTTGCACTTATGTTGATGTTCGTTGAAATGAAAAATCTCTTTAAGAAGTTGACATCTGCACATTCTGACGCATAGAATTAATTTATTTCATTAAAAATATTGTTTATTTCGAAAGATAATTTCCTCACTGTGATACTTAATTTATAATAGCATTCGATTCATTCGAAGCGGTGGCCAAAATGGCACCGGCCGAACTTGCTATATATCTTGAAAATCCTTAGGAAATGTCAGTGCTCTCTCATTGGCTGTTACTTCACACACACGATCGGTTTGGCTGGCCCTACGTTTTCACAGACGGCGATCTTCGTTGAGTTGAAGATCTCCATTATGTCTTATGAGACTCAATTCTGGTGCCCTGAATACGTAACTACGTCACTAAAGCAATTATCTTACTGAAATATGACGTGAGACGGAGTAGTGCTTTTAGCCTTTTAGGGATTGAATTTACAAATATTCATTCTTAGTGAGCATCTAGATCTATAGGAAAAACATCCCGAAAGTTCAAGTTCCTAGGTTCAGATGATGTGGCTGTGCATTGCTATCAGTCAATGAAAGACATATAGTTCCACCTCCTCTTCATTTCATCCCTCAGGTATTTTTTTTCGAAAAAGAAAAATGTAATTTTTAAGAAATGTATTTTTCCGAATTTCACGTTTTTAGCTAAGTTGTTTCAGACATACGAGTTCCTTCAAGAAAGTCTGCATCCCCATTTTCACATTTTTGGTGGAAATTCGAAAATTCGTCGAATATATATTTTTTCGATGTTGATAAACAGCACTTATGTCAAATTCACGCGGTTTCGGAAGTGGTCTATTTTTAAACCCCCTTTGGCACCTCTTTCGAATATTATTTCCAAAAATCCGTTCTTTCTACGGGCTTACAACATAAGTGGAGCACATCCCTAAAATTTGAAGTTCCTATATTCAGGGGTTTTGACTGTGCGGGTTTATAATTAGGGTGACTCTACTCTCAGCTCTAAGTAAAGGGTTCTAATACACGTATCTCAAGGAAAATTGATAAATATGCTTAGTAGAAACACTTATTGAACACCTTCTGTAACTGTCCTTGAAAAACTATCTTATTATTGCAGAGTTCCATTTCACTCTACGTTAAAAGTGTGTCACGTGACACAAATGGTCACTGACACGATCCGATCCTAGGCTCTTGGAGTGAGATTTCGACTTACAATTGATTGCATTTTAACTGTGCCTGTGTATTGCTCTTTTTATTTATTTGTAATATTTTTCTAATGATATAATATCTCATCTTCTATTTTTCTGTGTAAATTAAGTAATTTTAAACTTGCCAGGAGAACAACAAATGATCAGTGTGGAAAACCACACCTTCATTTCTCTCCTCGATAAAGAGAAGAATCACGTGATCGGAGAAGCCGCTCTGAATGGATAGCAAAAGTGAAACTTTACCAAACGCCGGAACAACGTGGAATTACTACAGATCGGTGAGAAGGACAGACAGAAGACGAGCAGACATATGAGGAAAGACAGCTCCAGACTCCCGTTGGGGAAAGGACAACACGGAATACAAGCAGAGAACAAGCAAATTTTACACTAGACACGAACTGTTTATTTTTCAAGAAATTACATGTTCAGTAAGGGTCATTCCATATCAAATAAACCAATGGTTTCAACCTTGACCCCTCAGAAATTGATGATTTTTTGCACACTGATAATATCTATAGAGAGTATAAACAAATCCAAATTTTCAGATTTTTTTGGGCTAATAGTTTTTGAGTTATTGAATTTCAAAAACTAAAAATTGCTTGATTTTGGCCGTGTTTTGAAATTTTCAAAACACTGTAACTCAAGAACCGTTCAACCTACAGAGCTGAAATTGGTGTCATTTTGTTCAGTTTTTAATGTCCTTTAATTTGATATACAACAAAAGTATCTTAATTTCAAATTAAAATTTTTAAAAATTTTCAAAAACTGGTTTTTAAAAAATCTCAAAAACACCCCTTTTGATTTTTTTTAAAAAAAATATATGTTATTTGTATTGTTAATACCTACTTTTGTGCCAAATTTCATTATGGGACAGCCAGGGGATCATAAATAAAAATAAAATAAAATAAAATTAAAATAAAAATTATAATAAATATAATTTGAAATAAAATTTGAAGTGTCATAGTTAATGAAAAATATGAGAATGCGACTAGCAACCACAGTAAGTTCTGATCGTTCGTTGCTTGTCGAACTTTAAATCAAATATAGTTGATGAAAGACAATCGTTCTGAGTATATTTATAGTTTGTGTACGATCAGTAAGCCTACATTGTTTCATCAATGTAATGTAATTAAATTAAATAAATCAAACAAATTATATAAATAAATTTTAAATTAATAATAATAATAATTTTTTTTTTATTATTATGATTCTAAATACAAAAGTTACAGTCCCGTTAGGATTGACAAATTCCTATCAACAGGTTCTGAATGTAGGTATACTACCAATGTTTAATTAATTTTGAATACATTGTTAAAAAATATCAAATGACTATGTATTGTTTTTTCAAGTGATTTTTGTCAAGTAGACCGCTAGGTGATAATTTTCTAAAATTTTTAATTAGACAGTAACATAATTTAAAAGTTAAAATAGTTTTCTGATTTAACTCTATATATTATTATTACAGATATTTAACTTATTTTTATAGAGTACAGTAAGAACTAGTAACAATAAATATTAAGGACATTGGAAGTAAATTGAACAAAATACTTAAATGAGATATTACAAACAGGATTTACAATTACAAAGAAAACAATTGAAACAAAAGAAATTCATAATAATAATAATAATAATAATGACAGCATATATTTAGTTTATAGCCATAGAGGTTCCACTGCTCTTCTTATACAACTTCCAAGTCACCTCCGTTATGAGACCTCCAATGTTCATTCTGACTACTCTCAACTGATGATCGCCTAATAAGCGTGAAACAGGCTTGTCTTGAGATATCAGATGAACATTGGTCTCAAATTTTAATATGTCAGCATTTAGAATGTTAATAGGAAAAAAAATCAAATTAATGAAAAAATAACTCGATACAATTGGTTAAAAATCTTTCAAATCAATAAATTGAAGAATAATTTTGGTCTAAGATTGGAAAACTATATAAAATATAAATTATTCAGTCAAAGTAATTTGGAAAAATATAATTCTGAAACAGTAAAAAGTATTAAAAAATGATAGAACTTTATTAACCGCTGATGTGATTGATGAGAATATTCCTCTAAATTCATGCTGTTGTTGTTATTACTATTATTATTAATTTGAAATTTATTTTTATAATTTGTTAATATAATTGTAAATTACATTTTGATTTATTTAATTTAATTATATTACATAGATGAAACAATGTAGGTTTACTGATCATACATAAACTATAGATATACTCAGAACGACTGTCTTTCATCAACTATATTTGATTTAAAGTTCGACACGCAACGAATGATAAGAACTTACTGTGGTTGCTAGTCGCATTCTCATGTTTTTCATGGACTATGACACTTCAAATATTATTTCCATATGATCCCCTGGCTGTCCCATTATGAAATTTGGCAGAAAAATAGATATTAACAATACAAATAATATATATTTTTTTAAAAAAAATCAAAAGGGGTGTTTTTGAGATTTTTTAAAAACCAGTTTTTGAAAATTTTTAAAAATTTTAATTTGAAATTAATATACTTTTATTATATATCAAATTAAAGGCCACTAAAAACTGAACAAAATGACACCAATTTCAGCTCTGTACGTTGAACGGTTCTTGAGTTACAGTGTTTTGAAATTTTCAAAACACGGCCAAAATCAAGCATTTTTTAGTTTTTGATATTCAATAACTCAAAAACTGTTAGCCCAAAAAATCTGAAAATTTACATTTTTTATACTCTCTATTGGTATTATCGGTGTGCAAAAAATCATCAATTTCTGAGGGGTCAAGGTCCAAAATTTGAATTTTTTTGGTTGATTTCACATGGAATGACCCGTAAACATTCTTATCTATTTAATTTACAAATTTTCAATTTGTACGTCATATGACACACGATGATAATTTTTTTTTCCAGAGTCACAACACGAAACAAAAGTAAAAATCTATAAAGATTTACTGTAATAATATATTACAGATAAAATTATATACAAGCGGACGTTTCAATATGAAACTTAGATAATATAATTTAAAGTGATCTTTTAAATACAGTTCCAGTCCTCTTGAATTTTAGGTTCGCACTGGCTGATTCAAATTCCAATCTTGAATTTGAATTCTCTGTCTTCAATACTTCCGTAATATCTCCTGGATAATTACTTCCACAAAATAATAATATTTATCACTTATAAATATTTCACGCTCTTGGTGAATAAATTTAAACTCAAGATAGTTAATGTAAATTTTCAGTAACTTACTAATAATTTACTAAATCAACTACCTTCGTTAAAATAATATTTACTTAGTAACTGCGCACTTAATTTCCGTCGCACTAACTAAACTCAAGATGACCTTATCATTTACTAATTACTCGACGAATCACTTTGATTCTATTCTTGAATGCACTACTTAATTCACTTTAATTAATTCTATAATTATTTCCCTAGAATAATTAAGTTCTCGCAGAACACATAATTCTTCCTTTGCACTAATTCCACGTTTTATCGATTCCTTATCGGCACAATTATAATTTGAATCGGACACTTCCCTCAAAATGAAAGAATCATAAAACGTACTTACAATTAGTAGATTCTAAGGGCTTTTTCACCTTGATGAGGTTGTTGAAGAATACTTTCGATTAATGGCTTTTCGTCTTGGTGAAGTTCTGTGTTGATTAAATAATATCTCGATGCACACACGGCGTTGAACAGAGCTTGATTCAAGGTGTCCGCTGGAATCCTTTAGACTTCTCGGTTCTCGTGACTGAACTTGGCGGGCTCCGCTCCTCTTCCCATAAGTCAATGCGCATCAGAACTGACGTATCTTCGCTGTCCGTCGTCTGCTATCGGCAATTGACAAACTCCAATCTTCCCGCTACTGCTTTATCGAATTTCTTCGGATAATTCCAACTTCAAATATTTTGAGGAATATCTCTCTTCTTATTCGATTACTAATGCGGGAATTACAATTTCTAGGCAGTAAAACTATCGTCTCTTCACATGAGCCGGTCTTCTTTCGTCACACTGAGTCGGGGCTTCTATCATCCGGGAATCCTATCGAGCTATCCTTGCTCACCCTTCCAGACGTTGCAGTTAGCCTCTACTTCAGACTTCTAATCGTGACTACTCTTAATATCAGCTATCTACTGTCAACCTTTGACGTCTCATCAGCTGTCTGCTCTGTGCGTGTGCTTGCTCTACTTTTCTTCCGCA
>JAFIDM010094134.1:0-16821 GCA_023159025.1 Thereuonema tuberculata
ATGAGATGCTATAACACCGAAATTTCGGTGACTAATGCCCTACAATACAACTTAATATGATCATTTACTATTTGTTTTGGTAGTTCACATAATAATGTTGCACAACATCTTTATTAGTTTGGTAACAATTAGGCTACTGTAAACTATTGAATTATTACTTTGTATTGATTTGTTGAAATTCTTTTCTGGCTTCAATATTATGTTCGGAGCCATAGAGTTTTCCTTAATATTATGTTTATCATCTGATTAAGATCCTCGAAACATGTCATGAAGTTTTTATAATGAAGTGTTTATATTTATGTTTACTTATTGTGTGTGTATGGTCCTTCTTTAATATAATTACGCACATCATGTCTGATAATTACTCTTTGTTTTTGTTTACGAGAACCTTCAGCGCTTTTGCGCATGCGTCATGTCTCCTATTTCATCTAAATAGGGGTGAGGAGAAATAAAGAGGGGATGTTTACTTTTTATCAGTGTTAGTTTATTAGTAGCTGCGTTCTATTTGCGCTTTTCGGGAAAGAATTATGGAAAATTATTAAGGAAAATACACCTGCATGCTAATAAAAAAAAAAACAAAAAAAAAAAAACAGGTCTTAGGAAAGTGCCTATCTCAGCGTATCACCCCTCTGTAAAGTAGAATCGCCCGCGAGTGGCGGGTCTGGCTTTCGAAACGAACAGTAATATGTTGTATAGACATCCAGTCGACATACTCCTTTTAATATCTTCTAAAAATACAATATTTCCTTCCCTTAAACAGGAAACTTTATCAGGTTCGGAGGACAGGAAAAAACTTTTCCTTTTCCTCTCTAGAATTTTAGTAATAAAATTTTTTAGTAATACCATATGTCACATTTCACTATTTTTACAAACAATTAAATGTAGTAATGGCATATTTCACATACATCATTACTAGTTTAAATTGTTCGTATAAATGATGTAACGTGAAATATGCTATTACCAAAATTTAATTGTTTTCAAAAATGATGTAGTATAAAAAACTCTTACTGTATACTTTTTTTTTAACGAATTCTAAGAGATTAAGGAAAAGTTTTTTCCTGATGAAGTTTCCTGTTTAAGGAAAGGAAGTATTGTATTTTTAGAAGATATTTAAAGGAGTATATCGACTGGGTATCTACACAATATAATGATTTATAGTGTATTATAGTAACAGAAGAATGAAGTTTTCAATGATGTTATTACCTTTATTTACTAATCGAAAAAGTTCTGGTAGACAATGAACAGAAATAATTCGAAATAATGTTGAGTTTTCGAGAACTTAACAAGGAAAATCGAAGCCGCTTTTAAGTAAAACGAGGAATTCGTTAACTTAGTCTTTCTTTTATTCGTCTTTCTCCGGTAATGGGCTCCAGCAAGCACGAAACGTCTGTATTAGGTTTTGACATTATTTGTTTATTGAAATAAAGATAACATTTTAGAAGTGTCAGAAACTAAAGTTAAACCTCCAGATTGTATTTCATCTGAGGTTTTTACTCCTATCTCTTTATTTCTCTCTAATTAAAAAGCTAATAGGTAGGGGTGCGGTTTTCATATTCACTAATCTTCCAGAGAAACTGAGACACCTGCCTAGTAATGCGTAGGTCCTCGTTTCGATCGGTTTACTGCAGCAACACAACAAGACATGGACTCTACGAGATCACTTGTGTAGATAGTGTATATCACGCTTCATCAGTAGAGGCCCACGATTCCCTAATATTCGAGGCTGATAGAACCCTGCCACTGACTAATAAATTTATTGGAATGCTCCTCCAGCCGTAATTTGGTGACTGCTGTGTGATGGCGCATTGCCCTGCTGAAAGAGCCGCTCCCGTCTCGATAAATGCATGACTTCAACAGATGCAAATTATCCGCAAGGATGATTATGTACCGTCCGTTGGTCAATGATGTCTGCAGATGAATCGGAGGTCTTAACTTGTGCAAACTGAAAACCTCCCACACCGTAACAGAGCCATCGCCGCCTTGGACGTTTCCACCACATGCGTAATCATCCATCTGCCAGAAACAGTTGGAACTGCGACTCATCGACCAGTCGTCTTGCGTCCAGAGGGGTTTACGAGTTCAGGCAAGGCGCAGAGCCCTGTGCTGTGGGGTCAGCAATGGAAAGAGAACGTTGTATTGTTACGTTTGGCCCCAGCGTTGAATGCCGCCCCTACCGGTCGGATGTTACAACGCTTACCAGACGACTCTGTCCGCGATCGTCCAAATTTTTTCGTCAGCCGCAGCGCACGCTGGATGTCTTCCTTGATGTTGTGTAGTCGTGGTACTTGAAATGGGTGCACGTGAAAAATCCAAATTCCGTGTTGATTTCGGAGATAGTCAGTGATCTTTCTGAACGAGGCGTGATAGTAGGCATTTTAAAGTCGCATAAATTGTGTTACACTGCCATCATCACTAAGAATCATACAACAACGGATTGCAGAGATATCCGCCTTTCTATGTACTTCATTTGCGGAAGATACCATTTAATGCGGAGGTGTAGTGGTGTGTTTTGGAAATGGAAATGATTTTCTCAGTTTTTCTGGCACTTCTCTACAAAGCATATGGACTCTTATGCTTCCTTTCCCTATGCTCTTACATTGAAAATGGACATCATTTGCAATAGAAAACTAAGGATTTTATTCTTTTTATTTTTTACTTATTGACTAAAAATAGCGGGGGGGGGGGGGGGCGTAATATTTTATTCATCTTTCATTAACTTTAAAACCTAAAATTGTTTTTGTTGTTCAATTTATTTATTATTAAAATAAATAGCTTTTTTCTTCTCTTCAGTAATGCGATATTTTGCAAATGCTCTTAACAAAATGGAGAAGTTTTTGATGTGATTTTGAATTTTCTATACGAGTGATTTCTTCTTTCTTTTTATTTTTTATACTCAGGATGTTATAAATTTGGTCGATTGTTTCCTTAATTAAAAAGCGTAAGAGAGAAAACAGGATTAGAATAGAATATGAAAGATGAAAGATCTACAGAATGTGCCAAAACAATACTGAAATATTTGTAACTGTGTAATATACAGAAAGTAGTTTCTTCCACACATGACATTAGTATTTAAATATTTATTAGAATACTAAATGTAAGAGACAAATTTTCAGGAAATATGCATCTTCCTTTTTTCAAGTCAATAATAGAAATAAAGTCACAAACAACTTAAGAATAAGTTTGGTAGCAAATAAAATAAAAACGTGTACTATCAACAAATTTAATTGTTGTTACAAATTGCATAACAAAATAAATAAAAAACATGGATATACAACAAATTTAATTGTTGTTTACAATTATAAATTTAGTATCAAACGGTGACAATTATTAACCATAATTTCTAGATAATAATCATTCAAAAATATTGTTAATAATTTAGCTCTACAATATTGGCTACTTTTTGGGTATCAAAATGTAAATAATCTTTAATGAGAACAACGGTATTAATGTCCACTAATGCTCCTTCATATCTATTGAAATTTTTTGCTTTTGAGTTTTTTATAATACAACTTTAAATAATTTCCTTAAACTTAATTGCGTTTCTTTATATATTTTTTTATTTATTTTGTAATGCAATTTGTAACAACAATTAAATTTGTTGATAGTACACGTTTTTATTTTATTTGCTAACAAACTCATTCTTAAGTTGTTTGAGATGTTATGTATATTGTAACAATAATCAAATTTGTTGATAGTCCATGTTTTTATTTAATTGCTGCCAAACTTATTCTTAAATTGTTTGTGACTTTATTTATATTATTGACTTGAAAAAAGGAAGATGCATACTTCCTGAAAATTTGTCTCTTACATTTAGTATTTTAATAAATATTTAAATACTAATGTCATGTGTGGAAGAGTGTATTTTTATCTAACGTTTTCAAAATGGAAAGGAAGAAGATTGTTGAAGAGTTTAGAAAGTAGTTTGTTTTAAATGATTTTTTAATTATTTTTTTCTTTTTTTTTTTGGGGGGGGGGGGGCTGTTGGATGTGAGAGTGGTTTCCCTTAACACTTCTGCTCTATCTGACTGGTGAGTGGGTCTGACTGAAGAGTCACTAAAAGGACGAAACGGCCGTCCAAGACTCTCAGCGATGAAAGCTCAGATATTTTTTTATTTCTGTATTATTTCCGCACTTGTTTATAAATTTTGTTTCACTTAACAGCTCAGTGATTAATTTTAATTAAATTCTACAGCGAACAGAAATTAAAAAAAAAAAAAACAACGTTCTACCTTGACTTATCTCTTTCAACTAAATGAATGCTGCATACAATAGTTTTACAAACACTTCAAAATATTCTAAGGTCGTAAATTTTAAATTGAAGACTTATCGAGTGTGGGTTCAATTGTTTCTATTGTTTGGGTTCGATTCCTGTTGGGGTTTTTTTTTATCAGCGTTGTTTGACAAACGACCGAGATAATGGAGCTTTACAACAAGAGTAAATATTTGTTGACCGGTTGAAAGAAATGAAAGTTCAACTGTAAGCGATATCTGAAGCCTGTGTTTGAAACGCCTACAGTTGGCGGAACCATGTGAGCGGGGAAAAGTAAATTAACAAATTAAAAGAAATTGTGTGCATTTCAATTTTCAAAAGGTATTACATAAACTGGAAGTTTAATTTAGTTCTAGAATTTTAATTTTCTTTTCTTTAATGAAATAAAACATATAATACGAAAAAGCACATAATTTTTTTTTTAAAGAGAGATTTATAAAAACATTTAAAAAATACTTAGGAGCCTTTCGGGTTCCTCCGCGGAACTCTTCTTCAACACGCTATTGAAGAGAGGTGTTGAAGAAGAGTTCCGCGGAGGAACTCGAAAGGCTCCTCAGTAGTTTGTAAATGTTTTTATAAATCACTTTAAAAAAAAAAATTGGATGCTGCTTCTTTTTATATTTTTTATTTAAGTTATTTCCGCACATGTTAAAAGTATTTTTTTTTTTTAGAGAAATTAAAAATGTAAATGGGTAATTATTCGTAATCCATTCAAAAAAAAACAAAAACATAAACCATGCAAAAAATAAGCTAAAGCATAAAATTCAGGGCGACCCATTAAAACTCATGGGCATTGAACGTGTGCATAATCAATTAAAAAAAAAATAGAAATAATTTCTGTAATGAAACGTTCGCGACAGGAATCGAACCTGCAACCTTCTGATCCGAAGTCAGACATCGTATCCACTAGGCTATCGGCACTACATTGTTGTTAAGTATCCCATATATTGTTATCACTCCCTCTGTGTGTGTGACGCAATGAGAGAAGAGCCAGAGAAATATAAAGCTCAGAATATATCGATGTTATTTGCACACAAGTAAAAAAGGTGAAGTTTGGGAAATTTTTTTTCCTGGACAACGACTGACCCAATCGACTTGAAATTTGGAAAAATGCGAACACAGTCGACTTTGTCCGCAAACTGTTATAGATATGGTCTAATTTAAATGTAGATTGCATATCCAAGTTTCAAGTCCATCGGGTCAGTAGCTGTCGAGCCAAAAATTCCCAAATTTGCGGAAACAAACAGTCGACTCTGTCTGCATTTTTCCGGATAGACAGAAATAAATACCCCATTCCTACATTGTTTGGGCCTCTGAATTCGATGGTGAAGTCCGTTTGTCGATCCGATCTTACGTTTGGGAGTTGTTAAGGGGGACTTACAGCACAAACGCAATAGCTTCCAAATGAGTCACTAAAAATAGTTAATATACAGGGTGTTTCAAAAATACACGGCATAATTTCAGGTATGTATTTCCCACATGTAGACAATCAAAATAGTTCATTACAACATATGTCCGGAAATGCTTCATTTCCGAGTTATGGCCTTCACAACATTGAAAATCACCGGAACGTTTTTCGTATTTACAGATGAAGCACAGGTCACACGAGATGGCATAACAAATTTCCACAATCAGCATGTATGGGCGTATGAAAACCCAAATGCAACTGTTGTATCTCATCACCAGGTGCGGTTCTCCCTCAACATGTGGGCCGGTATCATTGGTGATCGATTAGTTGGACCCCATGTACTTGTAAACAGACTTACGGGGCAGGCGTACACAAACTTCCTGGAAAACACCATACCTCATGTTTATGACGACACTCCACTGATCGATCGTCAGCACGCTCACTTCTTGCATGACGGCGCTCCTGCACACTTCAGTCGTACGGCTCGCCGGTACTTGGATCGAACGTTTCCTGATCGATGGATAGGTAGAGGTGGCCCAATTGCTTGGCCTCCACGCTCACCTGATCTGAACCCTCTCGATTTCTACTTGTGGGGCCATTTAAAATCATTGGTTTATTCGTCTCCGGTGCCTGATTTGGAATCCCTTCGGAATCGAATTGTGGCACGTTCTGAGGACATACGCAACATTCCTGGAGTGTGGGATCGTGTTCGCAGGTCATTGAGACATCGATGTGAGGTCTGTATTCAAGCAGGAGGTGGTCATTTTGAACATCTTCTGTAAAGGCAACGACCGGCGGAACGAAAAACGTTCCGGTGATTTTCAATGTTGTGAAGGCCATAACTCGGAAATGAAGCATTTCCGGACATATGTTGTAATGAACTATTTTGATTGTCTACATGTGGGAAATACATACCTGAAATTATGCCGTGTATTTTTGAAACACCCTGTATATACATCGCTGTGTATGTGTGTGTTGGGAGTCGGCATGGTATTCATGAAATAGCCTTATGTGGCTAAGGATCTAACCTGTGCTGATTCATGATCTGTATTTAATGTGATATTCATTAATGTGATATTCGTTAGACCTAAAATTTCCATCACACAAAAAGATGTGAAATTTTTGTAATTTTTTTTTTTTTTTTTTTTTAGCACATTGTAGTGTAAGTAGTCTTGACGAAGATGACATACTCCTTAAAATTTTATTGTTATTACTGCATTTAGTTAGTTTTAAATCCATCCTCAATTATTCATTGTACTACAACATTGCAATTAATATTCATGTTAAAACAAATTGTTATAAATCAATAAACCATTAAAACTGAAAATGTTTGAAATTCTTATGGTTATCATAGGACTCGGAAATCCGTCTTTCAACCTATATTTTAAGATCTCACCGCTGTCTCCCCTCCCTAATGTTTTGTCTTTGAGAAGAGGGAGATAATGGAGTTTATCCAAGAAATTCTTTAGCTAGATAATGTTCGATTCAAAAAATTGTCTTCAGTAAAACGAAAAAAAAAACAACCAAAAATTCATAATATATCGAATTCATATGAATAAAACATAAATGTGTTGGGATTACATTAATATTGCAATTATTTTATGTCCTCATGGTAATACTCTCCCACTATTGTTGAATGTTTATTCTTTTGGAGTTTGCCTAATCCCTTAATATTCAGCAGAGAGGAAAAAAAAGTTCTAAATACACACCTGTTCTCTGATGAAGTTAACGCACAAACTTATTTGTCCAATAAAGCTGAAATTATAGTGGAAGATTATTCTTAGAAGTAAAGATAGCTTTTGAGTTTGATACCCATCAGGCTAATAGGTAGATAGCGGAGGACCACAACCGCTCGAAATACATGGGACATTCAATTTGAACAACGTGATATCTTAAGGGATGGGGATAAAGAAAAAGCAATTTCTTTATGTATATTCTTTCTTTAAACTTTGAATGCTTATTTTGTCTTTCTTCTCAACTTTAGATACCTCCAAACTACTTTTTATTTCCTACATTCTCAATTTCCTTTGATAGTTATTCTGTTTCTTCTTTTTGTAATTTCATCAGTTAGGTTCTCCAAAGTTGGAACACCAACTATATTTTGTTCTTATAATTATTATACTAATATTTATTATTATTTTAATAATATTTATTTAACATGTGTAACTTAATTGAATAAAATAATAAGCCACAATTTTATATGTTAATAATAATAACACACAAATTAAAATTTAAAAAACATTTAGCACCTTAAACCACATGCTTCGATCAGCTAGCTTTACAAGTAATTATTTTACTTATTATAACAGAGGAAATTTAATTTCTTTCCAAGTCCCTTTCACCAGACAAATATACGGAAACAATGAGTCTTTTAAATAATTTTACTGGCTATTATTTAATGGTGTAGCATTTAAATAAATTTTTATGGGTATTTATATCGAAATGGAATTATTTATTATCATTCACATATTTACCATTAAACTATTACACGTTATTAAATGTTTTTTGTTTTGTTTTTTTCATTTTTTTTTTACGAAATTGCTTACTAGATAAAATAAACAATTGACGAATAAATAAAAACATGGGAAGGAATTCCAACTTACAAATCGTTGATGAGTTCTGGCCGCTCGCCCGTCCGATACTAACGGTAGTTCTTTTTCCTTTGACAGCAGTGTGATTCATTAAGCCGATCGATCTCCGGTTCATTTAGTGTTCAAATGGCATTTGAGCATCTGGACGGCCCAGAAGCACAGCCAGCAAATGATAGCTTTCCAGTCGCTATCAGCAAACATCTGATTAGGAGCATCTTTACGTGGGTCAAGTCCAACTCAAGTCCGAATTCAGTGAAAGTGCGGAGGATTTCACACATTTCGGCCGTTGGCCTGTTTTCTGAGTGTAATGGGGCACTAACATTACGCAGGCAACTGCGTAAGGTAATTGTTAATTGCAAAAATGTATAGATCTATATAGATATATATATTTATTTCTGCTGAATCCTCTTTTTACTAAAACTCTTTTGATAGAAGCGTTGTTTACATCATTGCTATGGAAACAAGGACATTCGATAGAGCGAATGAATCTATTGATCTAACGGCGCCACATCCTTAACTTTATATGAGATCTCTACATTTTTCATATTCAATCAAACAAAAACAAAAAAAAAAAAAACCTTCCATTTATAACAACAACAGGACTTAATTCCACTGCAATGTAATTTTTTTCCATTTCTACTTTCCACAATTATATCAATTCAAAAGTAGTTTAATTATCTCTAGTTTTAAAGGTAGTGCTTCTCAGTTGACAATAGCCTTGATGAATTTAAATTTTTTAACTTAAAATATGTAATTGTACGTAAAATTAATTTTATATAAGCTATTATAATTTAATGTACCAAAAAAAAATCATTATTTTTTTTTATTAGGACATTTGCAATCTTTCACTACGTTGCCGGTGATCCTCCACAAAGTTTCATGACCCACTATTTAAGATGTTAATTGTTTGGAAATCCTTTTGTAGTTCCCAGTTAAAAAAACAAAAAAAAAACCAAGATAATTAATGCTTTTAGACAGTGTCAAAAGCAAAGCGGCCCCATCATATGCACAATTTTATAAACAAAAGTAGAGTGAGCCTAACCAGCGTTTACAATGAACCTAATGGACGCTTACAGCAAACCGGAAGTTGTAGGGTCAAAAGTGGTCGCATAAGAGGAAAATGGCAATAGACATCCCTCCAATATCGTCCCTTCTGAACACATTGGTGGTGGTCACGTTTTTTCCAGACAAACGGTTGCTGAGATGTGGTAAAAGAAAAACGTATTGAAGCACCGACTTTTGACCCCCCCCCCCACATCCGGTCAGGGAGTGGTCCTGTAGGTCTCATTTTTTTTGGACGTGGTCACCTCCTTTTTGATGCTGAATACAATGGTGAAGGTTTCATTCTAATATCTCTAACCGTTTGGCCACTATAGAGTGACACATCCAGCAAGCATAAAAGCAAGAGCGGTCCCCTACGTTTTTCAGGCAAGCTGTAACCTAGGGGCCGCTAAAAAATACTGCTCTTAAACAGTAAATAGTTCTAGTGATTTTATAGAAATTGAGTTAATACCAATATTGAAGCATCCTTAATTCCTGAAATTAGATAAACATCAACTAAAGTCCTCGCGCTCAAAGATGAATCTCCCAGAATGCAAAGCAGATTATAGATTGTCCTTTCCTGGCCCTTCGCTAACATTGAAATAGAAGAGAAGCGACCTCTTCTATTTCAATGTTAGCGAAGGGCCAGGAATGGACAATCTATAATCTGCTTTGCATTCTGGGAAATTCATCTTTGAGCGTGAGGACTTTAGATAGAGCAGCTGCAAGTTTAGATTATCGAAGTCTTTTTAAAGAACTACACGTTGGGGTATAACTATTCGGTATTACAAAATTGGAACACAAACTGTACTTTGTTTGTGAAAAGTCCTCATCACATGATTTGTTTAATAAAGTCGATATTAAATATTTAAATACCTACAGTTCCGTTTTCATGTATTTTTATGTAACTTTTCTCAGCAACTTTCGAAAAAAATAATGTTGACAATTATTGTTTTTTTTTTTTCTGGGGGGGGCTGAGAGGTTTGAGGTTTCATGTGAATATGGATGTTAATACAAATGGCATAATGATTTCGCAAAATACGTTTTGTTTAGGCCTAGAAACGAAATCGTATGAATAGGCTTGTTTTCGACTGGTTTTGCAAGTTTCATGATGCCTGTTGCTACCGTCTTATCATTCGTAGTCCTGTTAGAATTAGAAATAAAAAAATAAAAAAAAAAGTATATCAGTAAAACGTCAGCTAAACAAACCATTTGGCAATAACAAAATGGATTAATAAAATGAAAACAAATAAAATTCCCGTCAGTTTCCGTAATATCTCGTTTATCGACGAGAGCATTGAAGAAGAGCGGATGTGTGCTGTTCTTTTTTTTCTGTCATTCACGATTAACGGACGAGATATGTTGGCGTCGTCGTATATCTGAAAACAAACACGGGATGAAGTAATCAAGAGTAATACAGAATTAAGAAATGCTAGCGAAATGATCTCAGTTTAATTAACGAAATAAACCAGTGATTCCCAAACGGCTGCCGCTCGCGTACCTCGTAGAACTTATGCCGCCCCCCCCCCCCCCGCCAACAAACGTACACCTACATTTTCTAAGAAAAATAAACAAACTTTTTTTTCGTCTAATTTGCCCTTCTCTTTTCCCCAACTGCTTCCTTGGATCTTTCCACCGTCCATTTTTGAAAACCACGAAGAAATACAGCGAAAGACATTGATTTTCAAGACTAAGTTAGTAGCTCTCACGCATATCAATCGATTGCTGAAATTTTAGAGGGTTAATATTAATAAGTAGAAAATGAATTTACGTGACTTTTTTTAGGCTTCTGAAATACGCTTTATATCCCCGGTTTGTCTGTCTGTGGACACATATCTCACAATGCTTCGCAACGGCTTCTGTTAGCTCAGTTGTAGGTGGCCTGAATGTTGTAGTTGGCCTGTTCTCTCATGCTAATAACGCGAAGGTTGTGGATTCGATCACCTCATCAACTTAAGTTTTTTTTTTTTTTAATCAATATTAGGAATTCAGTGTGTCAACAAGGTTTGAGTTAAGAATGACGATTATTCCGTATAAATAGGGGTGGGTAAGATAGCATGGGGTCGCAAAGAGACTTGCGCGAGCATTTTCTAGACCACCCCGGCGCAGTCTATTCTAAAGTAAAGGTGATTCAGAAGCCATTGCGAAATACTGTGATTGGCTTACTAATCACTATCCATACCTTGCGTAATTTTAATTCATTTATTTACTTTTGATTTTTTTTTAGTTGCCAGAATAAATAATAATAATAAAAAGTTCAGATCATGTCGTGTAAGTCAGATCTTGCAAAATTTCAAGATGGTGTATATGAAGTTGTTAAGGGAGGATATAGATGCAGTGTAAGGCGTACTAATCTTATGAGCCTTACATGACTACAAATAAACGTGGCATTTGCAACACTGGACATGTGAATGTGATTGCAAAACACAGCTGTGGTGAATTCTGTTTTCGTATTAATTCTGCAATGGCGCTGTACATTGAAGCCCTCGAAGGTATAAATTCTCCTGTTAACTAATTGGGTATCCCTAGTCAGACACAATTACAAAGTCAAGTGGAATTCTCTTGATAAATCTATCAAATAACTTTACAAATTAAAGCATTTTAATTGATGATAATGTCTACGAATTGCAGAGTATTGTCCTCAAAATGAAAGTTGGCCGGCGGAAGTTTGAACTGCGCAGCCCTTCCGGTAGCTGATCAATCATGTTTTCCTATCACTATGGATGACGTAGTCTGTTTTCACTGAGAAAGACATGTTAAAGCCAAATTAAAACTTATCTCGACTATTTAGCGTTATTTCAATACCAGTTGCTAACAATAAGTGTTTATATAAATAAATAAATATATATTATAAATACAATGCTCTTTTGCAGAGTAACAAGCGATTAGCACAATGGCGGCGTCCTTTCATTAAATCAGACGGACGTGCCTGACCAGACTAATCGATGATACATGCGCAGATCTCACAAAAACAGGGCGGCCATCATTCATTGGGAGGACAATAGTTGGAGTTGAAGGATGCACCGGAGATATTTTTATTGAACAGAGCTAGTGTCATATCCGATCAGTGAATGGAGTTGATATTAAATAGGCTTTTTCATGAAGTGTTATCGAATGCGAATACGCTAAATCTTCTCTTCTAAAGTTGAAACTCCAATTATTCGATTCATTATCAAATTCTGTCTGGACCTACATTAGTGATACGCAGTTACTGGCTTTAGGTAGCCACAGAGCAATCGTACGTAGCTTATTCATACAGAACCTCATATATCTGTAAATGGAAGAAAGCAATGCGAGAACTGTTCAGGACTAATGAAGGATCTGATAACATTAGGTAAAGATAGTTTATCTGGGGAAACCAGATTCTCCTTGACCTGAATGAATCCTCTCGGGCATTTCCTTGGTCATTCATTCGACTAACAAGGAGACAACACACCCTGTATCTTTCAAATATGAGTGCCCTTTTGTGAGATGAAAGTACACATGAAATACTTTGAAAATATATACATAGGTTTTGGGGCCAACGCCCTACAGATTTCGAGATATTCGGAATGTCTTCGGAATAATATTGTAAGTGTTTCTAGAGGGATGGGAATTTTCTTAAATGAAACCGTTCTTTCAATAGTCTCTGAGTACTTCCTAATTAGGACACGCAAATGGCAAGAAATTGAGGTAAGAAGGCGCTTTCACACTTTTAATCTCCAAAGATTAAAGAAACCCATTTGACAGAAAGCTGGGTCTGCAGGAGAATAGCTAGGAGAAATCTAACGCTCCACCAGTTACGAATATCACTAGAGTTAAAGGCCTTAAAGAATTACTTTCTAAGATGTTAATTGTATTTTTATGTAGTTTAATTATTTTATCAAATAAACAAAGTACATAAGATACTGTATGTAATTGGATCAAATGCAATTCGCCATTAATAAAGAGGTGGGTTTTTTTCCTAACAGTCTTCTTGAGTAGATGAGGTATTAAAATTTTACACAAATTAATTATTAATCATGTGTAGTTAATGATGAAAGGGATTCCGAAAAAAAAAATATTTCAGCAACGAGAATTCTATATTTCAAAGCCTTAACAACGAAATCGACTTAGTTCTTGAGAATTTCTGTTAACTGTCCTATGTGATTTTTAGCAACCCATTTGGGAACTAATGATATAGCGAACAAAATCGATGGGTGTTGAGTTTTCCTGTCCGTCCGTCCTTGTATGGCCACCCCTAACAACTCCCGAACGTGATTGACAAACGGATTTCATCATCGTGTTAAGAGTCCCAAATACCGTAGGAATGGGGTATTTTCAGGGGCCAACGCCCCCCCCCTCCCCCATGTTCGATTAATTTGGCATTGTTTTTATTGCATTTTCGCTGTTAGCTTAAATGTTAGAAATGCAACCATCTTATTTCAGTTGCAGCTTGATGCTTAAGGTCTCGGACTCATATATTGAAGGTTGTCGGTTCGAATCCGTACATCCACTTTGTTTGTTTTTTTCTCTTCATCTTTTTCTCTCAATGTCCGCGTGCTTTTTTTTCTTCTTATTTTCCTAATGTTTTTTATTTTTTCCCTTACGTTATTGTACTTTCTTTTTTTATTATTATTTTAAAATTTGTTTATCATTATGGGTCGCCCTTAAATTTTGCTCTAGCACAAAATTGTATGTATTTGTTTAATAACATTCTTTTGACAATAAAATAAAACTACACACAACAATTATATATACAAATTTTTAAATGTTTAATAACAATCACTTTTTTTAAAGTTGTATTTATAATTTTGAATAAGGCATTACCATTATTTTTTTTGACACTAATATACAATAAATATAATAGCATAGCGTTTTTATAAACACTAGTAACAGAAGTTGTAATGAACCCGTTCTTCGCTTTTGAATCGCCTCCTCCCATTGTAGTCTATTGTGCTTAGTTTGCCGAGGAAGCGCATCAACGTTATTTGCAGTGAGAATTGTAAGTGGCACCGCTAGTAATGTTTCATTTGTCTGATTACTTTTGCTGAACTTCTCTCAATAGTAGCCGTGTACCGTAATTGTGAGAATGATGTCTTGAAATGAAGAATTATGTTTTAGCACGCTATCGTGTTAGAGTCGTGCTTCGGTCAGTAACCCTGCGAGCACAGGGCATTGTTTACATTGATCTCAATGGAAGGTAGCGAAAGATAAATAAGACATATGAAAACCGTAAGGCAACAAACATTTAACCACCATTTGCACTAAGATAGGACATTTCACGGTAAAATTGGGACTAATCCTTAAAATATTATACCAAATCACGTACTTTGCCGCCAAACCCAATTTTGTGGATAAGGAAGGAATTTGTTAAACCGTGAATTTCAATTTTTTTTTTTTTTTTTTTAGAAATAGAAAAAGTTATTTTTTTTTTTTTTTCCATTAGAGCATTCCGAGTAGATTTGGAAATTACAGGAATTGGCCACAGTCAAATTTCAAAATATTTGCAATGAGAACTTTTTTGGGGCAGCCTCAATGGATATTTACATAATACTTTCAATACAGTCGGACCTCTGTTTAACGAACCTCTATTTTGCGAATTTCTCTATTTTGCGAACTATACTTTGGAACCAAGAACATTTTGCTAATTTCTTCGTAAAATAACCTCCAAATAGCGAAGTGCATTTTCTATTTAACGAACTTTTTGGAGGATACAGCTGAGGTAAAAAGAAAAAATTAACGATGATGTGCTGATTGATGATTATCTTTCACTTGATTTTGAATTTGAGACCTCGGAAACACTAACTGAATCGGATATTTTGGACAGTGTGAAAAATAAAAACAATACAACTATGAATTGCGATGAAGATGAAGATGATGAAAATGGAAATGATTATGATGAAGAAACCAAAAACCTTCGTATGATGAAATGTTAAAATCATTTGAAACAATTTGAAGAAAATACTGAAGGGGTTTTTGAAACATTGCAAAGATGCCAGACGTACTATGAGCAAAAACACTTTTTCAAAAAAAAAACAAAAAAACTCAGACAAATTTAACAGATTTTGTTAGTAAAATTTAACCATGTGGTAATGTATGCTTTATGTCATTAAAATTATTACTTTTTTAATAATATTGAATAATAAAAAAATGAATCTCTATTTAACGAATTTTCCATATAACGAACTTTTTGGGGGATTTAGCGACTTCGTTAAATAGAGGTTCGACTGCATATTCATCGGTCATTGGATTGTGAGAAATCTATTCCAAAATTAGGCCTAACCTTCAAGGCCTAAAGAATTGTAGTCAGAAAATAACCATTAACAATACCTCCAAAAGATTCATTATTTATTTTTCCCTATTCATTTTTTTTTATTAAGCAGATATAATAACGTGTAGTATCCTCGATAAATACTTTACTGTCAAATTTTATTTCGTAGGCTAGTGAATATTACTAAAAATTGATATCTGTCGTGAATGACGCTAATTTCAGTCCGTCACGGATATGAAGGCGTTTGTGAAAGGAGGTTATACTGTCTATTCACTTTAAGCAAATGTCTACAAGAATCTGATGGAATCGAGTGTACAAGTGAGGAAACGTATCGTCTGCAAATTCGAATGCATGCTGCCATCTACCGCCACCGAACGAAGTTAGAATGAAATTTTTAAAATTGTTTCTACAGTGGAGAACTTCAGGGCAGCTTTTCAGAATAGAGTTTATATTTATTTCTATTTTAGTAATCCATTTTTTACCTGGTCCAGCACTTTATCTAAGACTTTATTTTTAGGTTTTAGTATCAGTACTTCTGTTATGTATATAGACATTCCTTACATTAGCCCAATAGTAGGTTCACACTTTTAAGTAATTGTGCTAAAGAAAAGGGTGAACCTACTTTTGGGCTACCCTGTATTTCACTAAGAATAAGTTAGAAGTTAGATATTTCTTTTATTTTTACTCTAAACATATTTTTGTTTTTCTTAATTTTGTAAATTTCCTTAATTTCACATTCAGTAAGAATTTATTTTTTTAAACTATAAAATTTACATTGGAATAAATTAGTTTTAATTTTTTATTTACAATTTCAAAATTTTTTTTTTCTAAATTAAAAGTAACGAAGTTAATTTTTAAATCGAATAACGCCTTATAACTGTTTTATAATCTAAAATATTCTTCAATCTTTTTATTCTTCAATTATTATAAAAATTTCTGAGCTTAGACATACGAATAAAACATGCTGAGATCTATTGATCTTTTATTAAGGGAGTCATATGAGGATTATAAATAGAAACACCGAAGTAAGTTCATTAGGAAAGAAGTAAAAAAAAAAAAGGAAAAAAATGAGAGATCAAAATGATGGATATGCAACATTTTCGTTGTATTTTCCACAAATGGATGGGCGGTTAAGTACCATAGAAACATTGAAATGTGCATAAAACAGAGAAATATGGTCTCCAAAATAGTCACATATTGATTTTTATTTTTTTCTTCACCTATAACTCTATTCAATGTCGTCTAAAATTGTCTTTACAAAACAGAGTAAATCATTCTA
>JAFIDM010094135.1:0-16821 GCA_023159025.1 Thereuonema tuberculata
AAAGTATTTAATTATATTTATTTAAATATTGAAAGCAGCAAATTTTCCAGAAGCGTACATGTTCTCTTTATCGAACCAGAATACAATGATTCGAATAAAATAACGTAAAAAGAATTGGACAATGAACATTACACTGTTTAAAGACAAGAAATATCAACAAAGGCAATTCTTTTTTTTTTTATAAAGCTATGCTAACTCTAATGAATATCAATTGTGAAAACAAAAGAATATCATCAAATTTTAATTATTCAATCAAAATATATTATTAATAATTTAATACATCAAATACATGTTCATAAATACAAATACCATTATGTTAATAATGGAATTTTTAAATATTGTTGTTAAAAAAAATAGCCACATTTGTTGTGTTAAAATTAAAAATAATTGGATTAGGAATAAAATAAATATTAATTGCTCTTATAGTAATGATTTATGATATCATTAAACAAGGAGTGTATACATAAGAGAGCCGTTTCTAGGTGTTCTGCCACCCTAGGCGAGAACTGAAAAATGCCGCCCCCTCCCTTTCAAATGCCGCCCCCACCAAAATAAACAAAAAGACAATTCTATTTTAACAATCCAAAAAAAAAAAACAATCTGTCCTTCGGCCGCCCTAAAATCTTGCCACCCTAGGCGGCCGCCTAGTCTTGCCTAATGGTAGAAAAGGCCCTGTATATAAGTCAAAATAATCAAAATAAACCATGACAATATTCCGATTGACTTCACTCATTTTAATGGTCTGTTCAATGATAGTATATGCGCGGATCTTGCTAGCAATAACAAATTCACAGCACTTCGACAGTACATAGTTAATTAGCATTTTTGTATTATATCATATTTCAGACAAAAAAATCATATGTTTCTGAAGTACTTTTCAGGCCACAGCTTTGAAAATAGTTCGTTTTCAGGCAACGAAGGGAAGATCAATAATCAGATTATGCACAGACTTTGGGCGGGCTGTCCAAGTACCTACGATGAAACCATGCGGTATTTTAATCAATTGACCTTTATGTAAATGTTCTCCAATATGATGTTTCTACAAAATATTGATCTACTTTTACAGGATCGAAAACGAAAAGATATTCATACACTCTCGAGTATGCTTCATTTCAAAATGATTTCAACTTTTGTTAAGGATAAGAGGAAATGGATGTCTCAATTACTGCATTAAGTACAACTTTCGCCATTCTTTTGAGCCATTTGCTCAGATGATTTTTAGAATTACACATCTGATGGTAGATATCTGATCCATTGGATTTCTCAAGCGGAGGGATTAGTATTTAATATTTCTTCAAAAATTAAAGATGGAATGAGGAGATAAGGTTTTTGTTGAAATATCTTTCTAAGATATTTTCAACGAAGATGCTTTTGATAAAGATTCCGCTGTGACTGGTTCAGTACAGATTGAACTTAAGAAATAAGTATTAAAGAAATATTTAAATTGAAAATTTGAAAATATTAAAAGCATTTCACTTGGATAAGATTTTTCAAGCATTGTTGTCGAATTTTTATTAAATTTACATTCCGTTTAGAATTTATAAATTTTTATTCTTTTTCATTTCATTTTAGTGAATGTTGACTCGTTTAATTTTAACAAAGCCTATTACAGTGTTAACTGGAAAACTAATAATAGTATCTTAGATTTCGGAGATGATTCTAAGTTTTCAGTTATACCATGTCTTAGATTGCTCAATAAGAAATCTCATGATAGTTCCCGTGTTGTTATCAAAGGAAGAAGGATTTGGAAGAATTATGTATTTTATGAATTATGTGTAAAAAAGAAATAGAAGTTTATACTCATCTTTTACACGTTATCTACTATAATAATTTATGTCTATAGAGAAATGTTTCTAGATATGACAGATCACGTGATATCTCATCAGTAATGACTTTTGATTACGATTAAAAAATTAAAAGACATTTGATGATAGAATATGGGTTTAGAAAATGATTTTTGTGATTTTACGAATTCATTTGACAGTATTCCAAGTTTCATCTAAGCAGTTCAACATTTTGATCTTTCACTAAATCAATTAAGTTTTTAGGTATTTTTAAAAAAAATATGTTTATGGGAAAAAACTTGAGTAAAACAGCCAAAGCTCAATGTCCAGACTAATGATATCAGATGCCAAATTTTGTCTTTCCTATGTCAGAAGAAGGCGAATCCATTTCCTAAATAGGGAAATCAATCCGTCTCGCAGGAAGGTTGATCCGTGTTGTTTGTTTATTAAAAAAAAAACATCGGAAAATTAGTGTTATTTTGTGAACATTAGGAGTTTTTAAAATTGTAACTATTTTGCTTAACAGTTGAACATTTTACTTATAATAAAAATGAAAAAGTATTGTGGTCCATTAATCGCTTCACAAATCGACCATTACAACACAAATCGCAAGTTTTTGACACTATGCCAAGTGAAGGTCTAATATCCGTGGTTGGGCTGTATAAAATGATAGTTAGAACTTAAAGTGTCCCACAGGCCTCAGTGGTCCTTAGGCTCACGTGACTTAAGGCTCCCGGCGTTTCGTGACCAACGGGACCAAGTTGAAGTCCGATGGACATTCGACAGTTTTTGCAGTTTGAAAGCACAATAAAAAAATTATTGAGATCTCCGAAGAAAAAAGGAAAGTAAAGTTTTCCTTAGGTAGTGGTTAATGATGACACAAGTATTGTGAAACAGACAATGGCAACAAAAACATTTGCCAGTGGTTAACTTGTTTATGATTAAAAGTTTTTGCAGTTTGACGGCAGCAAGCAGCTAATGGTTGTTGCTGATCTTGTGTAGAAAAACAGCACTATCTGTGGTAGAACCTTCCTTACGATGACGTACGACATTTCTAACTCCTGTGACACTGCACATATACTACTATCACTAGAAACAAGGAGTTAATAACTATTCGACGGCAGCCGTCGAAACATCTTTAACGACTTCCTCAGGGCAGGGTAACGATCCAGTGTCTCGAATCAGCACGTTCTTCGCAGCTTGGATAGACATTACATGTACACAGTACTTTGAATAGACCAAGTTTATTTACGATCACCCTGTATATTGTTCCAGTTATGTGGAAGAAAATTATCAGAATTGTAATTATAATACTATTGATAACTATAGCATATATTTGCAATATTTTTTGTATTCCTCATTACCTTTCTTTTTGTTTTATGTTTCTGGTTATGTATATTTCTATTGGCATGCCACATTCGTATAATGCATATCTCATTCGTTTTTTAATAATTAAGTAACAGTCCCTAGATTTTTTCATCTTTGATTTGTAAAAGTTTCATTTTTTAGATTACAGAGTATTTTTTTTTTAACCTTTGGAACAACAGATCCACTCACTGACGGGGTTTGTAGTCCATATCAGTTGAAATTGCTGTTATTAATTTTTATTTAGCTAACAGAATTTGTAGTATAAAGTTTCATGTGAAATAGTCTCGAACGAATTTCAAATTTGTCAATTACAAAATATCACTAATTAAAAATCGAAAAGTTTAAGCATGGGGAAGATAATCTCAAGAAGATTGGAGACATTGACGTAAAAGTATCTATCAGAAGATAACGAAAACATTGAGAGGAATTGAAGAATCAATTCCCATCACCAGATTTAGAAAGGCTTTATACTAACATCAATCACTGAAATATAGATATATTACAAAAACAAATTGAGCTTAAAATATCCTAACATCTTTTCAGTATGAAATAAAAAAAAATGTTTCAGATATTTCCTTTTAAGCTACTTAAGCTATTGCTTGTATGATCCATGCGTCAGCTATCTTTCTTAATAAAATATGAGAGGAATTGTTAAAATTTACCTTCTTCTTAAATTTTTAGAAGCACTGAAACACCAGGAAAACTAAGACCGTCGCTTTCATTTCGAATACATGGCACCAAACTCTGGCATTAAAGGGTCGTTTACAACAATTGAAGAACATTTAAGTACGGATATCCTGTAATCCTTTGTTTCCATTGACGATCACGATTTAGGCGACTTTGAACGAGCTATAATGTCACTATATCGAAAATCAATACAAAAGTTGGATTTTTAAGTGCAAAAATTTAAAGGATTTACACTGACAATACATCAATATATTGAAAGACATCTAGGTTGCGTCACTTCTGCTGCCGACGAAGAACTTTGGACGATCGTGTTAGTGTCGTCTGGCACCCATTATGACAGCCGACTGCTATGTGATACTGCAGTAGATGACAGAACAATTTAATGCTCTGGCCAGATATAGTGCAATGCTCTACAGTCTACATGAATCAACGGCCCAGTCAGATTCAATTGAGAACCCGACTATAAAGAGCTCTGCATCTTTTCTGGGCTCTGAACATCACCTAATAACATCTTATAATAATACAAAACTTTAGCACGGCTATTGATTACATACGGTAGTGAAGTCTCAAGAACGAAGATTTACAAGTAATTTGTTTTAACTATTGATAAAAAAGTTAGAACTTCACCCTGGATGTATACAACTTCTATTTATATGTTGTATCTTATTTTTTATTCTTTGGTTCTACAATTGAGTAATGTTCGATAATAATCATCATCATCTGTAATTTCTTTTATTACATCTTACACACACTGCATATTACGAAGAATTAACTTTATTATTATTAAACTAATTTCAATCATTCAAAAAGGTAATAAATAAAATCACAATTTAAGAACGCAAATTTAAAAAAAAAAGAATAATTCCCAAGAAGATAGAAGGCGTTGACATAAAATTTAGATATTTTTCAGAACGCAATCATTGAGAGGCATTTTACCATTCCTTCGCATAAGCAGTTTTAAAATAGTAGGCTTCATACTATCATGAACTTTTCAAAATTAGAATTTTTAGAAAAATAAAATTTAGCTTTCTCTTCAATTTTATATTTTCCTGTTTTCACTTTTCCTTCAAGTCAGATTTTAATCTGTCTTTCTACAGTTTTTCTGGTAATCTGCGATTATTACCAATTTCATCTTTTTGTCCGTTTCTGTCATATCACATTTTAATCTTTCAATGGTTAACTGCCAATATATGATTAATCTTAATTTCGTTCTTTTTGCTCTTTATATATTCATTTCTTTTTATGACTTTTACTATCACAGTCAAACTTGGATAATTCGAAATTGAAGGGGTCAGAGAAAAAGTTCAAAATATCCAGAAATTCGAATTACATATATTCTCTCAAACAGAAGAGATAAATAAAAAAGATTAACTCCACGATCAAAGATTTAACACACAAACTTCATTTAAGAATACTGCTACATTTTTTTTATAAAATCAAAAATTTTTTAAATAACATAATAGAAATTAAGCCCAACTCACTAGACTAAAAAATTTACAAAATACAAAATAAAAAGAGCTCATACTATCTATTTCATTCGCACTTTGGCTGATTTCTTCAGGCGACATTACAAGATAAATAACAATACAAAAACATTTTTATTACCTTAATTATTCATCACTTTCAAAGAAAAAGGGAGAGATTTTTAATTGCTTCATTGAATGCAATCTTTGAGTCATAGCATATGATTCCAACCTATCAATTGATACAAAAATAGAAAAATATCCCTCACTTTTGTTTTTCTCAGAAAGACCGTTAAAATAAATAATGTACCTTAGCAGAGAATAGTCTCAGGAACAATTTTACCTTAATATTTTAAGGACAATCGTGGGAAAAATTCGAATTTTCCGAATAAAATTCGATTTACCCAAGATTTTTCAACATTATTTTAATACAGAATTCTAGGGACCGATCAAAAAATTCGAATTATCCAGAATCACGAATTATCCAAGTTTGACTGTATAATTATTATCCCTTTTCCAACTTCTAGTAATTATTATTTTTTTATTTCTTTATTCAATTAACTGTTTTCCTGTGTTCAATTTCCTTTCATGTTATAGTTTAATCTTTTTCCTTGTGGTTTTACTACCAGTCTATGATGATTAGTAATTTTAATTTCTTCTTTCTCTCAAGTCACAATTCAATCGACCTTTCTATGGTTATACTACCAATCTGGGATTTATTTTAATTCGCTTTTTTTATTCTTTATTTATTTAGTCATTTTGAATAGATTTTTTTTAATATTTTTAGCTGTCCCTACGTTACAGCTTGCCTGTAAAAATAAGTGACCGCTCTTGCATTTATGCTTGCTGGATATAACACTCTGTTGTGGCCAAACGGTAAAATATTAGAATAAAATCTTCACCATTGTATTCAACATCAAAAAGTAGATGACCATGTCCACATAATCAGACCTGTAGAACCATTTCCTAAGCCCCAAGCCGTTTTCAATTCATTTTACAGCGGCCCTGCTACAGCTTCCCTGTAAAACATTGGTTGCCCCACACTGTAGTGATTAGTCAACCAATCACAATGCTTCGCAACGTCTTCTGATTAGAAAATATCATTGTTGATATTGTTTTAATTTCCTTATTATTATAAATGTGAGTGTTGCGCATGCAAGAGGAGCAATTACAATTGAGATTGTTCTGATTGAAATTTAAAAAATGTCTTAACATGCGGAAAAAAGAGAAGGTGATACAAAACGAGATGCTTCACGCTTGTGTAAAGAACGGTCTCGTCCAAAGTCAGAGACAAGATACAGAGAACGACAAAGAAATGCTGAAACATAAAATCGTATTGATAAAGTTTTGTCTATCAAATTGGGCATATTTTGGACACAATGCACGCTTGCTTGTGACACTGTCTAAAAGCAATAATTACCTTGTTTTTGATCATATCAAGTTAAAAATTGTTTCCAAGATACTTCATGTTATTGTATGAGCTTCATTTCTGTTCAGATAGTATATTTGCTTTCATGCCAAAACTGATGTGACCTTCAACATCTTTAGTTCACATTAAAAAAATTCAATTAATATCAAAATCTAAGTCAAGTTTTAATAAATCATACCAAATAATAAATGCAATTTAATCTTGGGAACCTCATAACCTGTTAGCACATTTTTTGATCCAAAAAGCGACATTTATTTGTAATTTAATCCAACTGTTTTTTTTCTCCAAAGAGTTTTCTCCCATTCTTCTGGTCGCAAGTATGCGTGGTTTGTCCATTAGATGCTCAACCAAAACCTGATTTCATGCCGTGATGATGTTCAAACGCTGTGTTGTGCTATTATGAGTTTTTTTAATGTAATTTTGGAGCATATTAAAATCATTTTTTGGCAGCTGCATCTTAAGTGATAGACCATACCAATTTCGTTTAATTTGGGGAGGTGGTTATTATTCGATTGACACGTCTGTTGTATAATGTTTCCAGCAAAATTACTTTAAATAAAATTATTTTAAATATTATTTTTAACCAGTTCATTCCGATTTAGTTATTTGAATGTGACCACAATAAAGTAATATTAGTTTTTTGCGACCCCAAGGTTACAGCTTGACTGTAAAAACATTTATTTTATACTTGCTGGATGTCACACTCTGTAGTGACCAAACGGTTAGAGATATTAGAATGAAGCCTTCACCATTGTCTTCAGCATCCAAAAGTAGATGACCACGTCTAAAAAAATCATATCTCAAGGGCCACTTCCTGAGCGGATATGGAGGGTCAAAAGTCGGTGCTTCAGTACGTTTTTCTTCTATTAAATCTCAGCTACCTGGCAAAAACGTGACCACCACCAATATCGATATGAGGGTGGGGGGGGGGGCTTCTATCGCCGTTTTCCTCTTTGCCGGAAGCGACCACTTTTCACCAGCTAAATTCCGGTTTGCTGTAAGCGTCCATTAGGTTCACTGTAAACGCTGGTTAGGTTCACTTTACTTTTGTTCATAAAATTGTGTATATTTTGGGGCCGCTTTTCTTTTGACTCGGTCTAAAAGCATTAATTATCTTGTTTTGTTTATATTAAAATTTCTTTGCCTTTGTTGCTCTTGCTTACTTTCCGTTTAAAGTTGTTTTTGAATTTAAAGGCTACCAGTTGAGTTCTCTCTCTCCCAACGCCCCCCCCCCTTCGCAATTACGAAAATGAAACCAAGGACACTTTCACTATCCTCTCCCGTCTCTTCCAGGTCTAGCAGTGTGCTCACCTTGGTTCGGACAGAAGATCACTAAAACAATCTATCCGAGAATCAAACAACGAAAGATCTTAAGATATGCGCAAGACCTAATGTTAATAATATACATCTCCTGAAGGAGGCCAGAGAAACCGGATCGAAATTATCCAGTATCACGTCCTTCTCCTTCAGAACCAAACTATGAGAAAATGAACTTCAAAGAAAAAAACTGGGGTTTACTAATGATGTAAGAAATAAATGTTCTTGTAGCTGCTCTAAGCAGCGCCCTCCCATGAGGTTGAAATGTCTAAATCTGAGTTCAAATCCCGACGCCAGTATGGATGTTTCTTTCATTTCCCTTTCTGAGTTTGTAAGCTTCTTATTCACTGTCGCTTTCTGTTTAAAGCAATTCCATAATGGTTTATAGGGAAGGCCAGGAAAAAACTCTCAAAAACACAGTAGTTATAAAATGTTTCTCCCAACCCATGCGGTCTTTGTTGGAGTTTATGAATGAAGTAAAGAAACTAACTCATACGCAGATCATGAAGAAGTTGAAATAAAAAATTAAGGTCATTTTTGGTCATGGTTAAATTTACTTTTAGTGCCAAGACTAAAACTGTCTTTCTAATGGTCTGAGGAAAAAAACTGGGTCTCTCGAGTGTTTCCGCGAGTTTTCCCATGAATCATTATATGTTGGTTATTCATCAGGAAATATTGAAAAACTTCTCGATGACTGTTGATAAAGAAAAGAAAGTAAGCTGAAATAACCAAAGACATAAACATATTAAAATCGAAAAACATTCTAATGTTTGAAATTCATACTACAGTAAAACCTCGTTAAGTCGTCACTCAATGAACCAAACATTTTTGACGACTTAAGCGGAGTGACGACTTAGGCGGAGTGAGAATTTTGGGGAAAAAAAACCACTGAAATACAGTATTTTTATGAACTGCTGTAGGATTCGGTGAGAAAAACATGATTTTCAGAAATCAATTCATGCAAATGAAAGAGTGGAAAAAAAAAAACACTTTTTTTTAGTTACCACATTTTAATCGTTTTAAAAGAAAGACAATGTCTGACTTTGAAATGTTTCAGCCAACCATTACTGCCGCCGAAATTTTGAATGTTCAACTGCTTAACAATTTCTATGACTTTTTCTTTGTGAATCACGGCGGAAATCACATTTTGCGATAGGACATGTTTTAGCCATCGAACTAAAACCTTCTCAATTTCTTCAATTTTCGATTTGCTCATTCTCTTTCTTTTGTCTTTGTAGTCAGCTTCTTCAATTACTTGGTTCGATGAAAGAATATCGTTTAATGTAGTCCTGCGCAAAAGCCGTTTTCGAAACATTTGATTTTGCAAAAAGTGCAATTAAGTCTTTATTTTCTTTAAAAGATAGGTAAGTTTTCGTTTCTCTGGCATGTTAAGAACGTAATCAAACCATGAAATTGCAAAAGAAAAAATAGTCATTATCGCGGGACTTACTCGCTATGAACTGAAGTCAAACTCAGGAGGGATCAAGAAAAACAGTCAAACTCGGCAGAATCACAACGAGAAGTTGCTTTGAATGATTAGCAGCGAGTTTCCGAGAACAAGAAGGGGTAGGAATGGAATGAAGTGACAAGCGTGGTCGAAAATTCTCCGTAAAGGCTTGGCGTTCTTAATGTGAAGGGGCGGGGCTGAAAAGACAACACGATGGCATGGAAAATGGAGAAGAAACATCTTTTAACCATTTTTGAGGATTACGAGTTATCCGGAGTAGAATTAAATTTGGTGATCGGTAAAGGAGGGTTATTTTATATTATTGTGTATGAGACTTTGTCGGGACCAAAGCTAAACGACGTCTTAAACGGAGTGTCGACTTATCCGGGTGGCGACTTAACGAGGATTTACTTTATTACACTTTTTTTTTAATTTTCAATGAACTTTTGTAGTTTTAAATCTTCAAACATTTAAATCTACATTCGATCCAATATGGACTGTGTTTCTTGAAGGTGGCCACATACTCTGAGTCGCCCCAATGGTGAAATTTGTAAAGGATGCTTGTTTTTCTACAAAGCTCATAATTGACAAGTTACCACATAGATTTGATATTCGAGAGAATTACCATCATTGAAGACTAATCTTTCGCCCTAAACCCTTAGGGCTTTATTATTATGAACAACTATTTATATCGATATCTGTCTGTCATCCATTTCACAGAGCTTATCTGGCTAACTATGCCTTTGCCTAGCCTCATAAGAATTCCATCCCCAAAATAAACCAACACATTTGAGAATTTGTATATAATTATGAGAATTTGCATTTACTTGGAATAGTGAAGTTTTCATTGAAATGCCGTCCTATTTTGTTTTTTCTTTTTGAAAATTGTTGAACTCTTTTTTTTATACAAGGATTATAACATTATTGAAGTTCAATATACATGCTATCTTTAGAAACATTTTAAGATTAACCTACAATATTACAATATATTGTAACTTTATTTTTTCATTTCTAAAATTCTTCAAATTGAAAATAAAACCTAAAATTATTTTATGTAGTCATGATTAGAAAAAAGTTTTAGATGTGGATATTACATTTATGCTCAAAAGTATTCAAGTTAAACAAGTAAAAAAAAATTCTGGTAAAGCATAAAATTAAGGGCGACCTATGATGGGCGAATAAAAATACAGAGTTCGTAGTAGATACTGTTAACTAAAGCATATCCAAATTTTAAGTTGATAGGTTCTCGAGCAAAAAAAAAATTCTAAATTTGCCGACACAAACAATCGATTGTCCCTTTTTTTCCGGAAAGGCAGAAATAAATATCATATTCCTAAATTTTTTTGGGCCTTTGAACACGATTGTGAACTCCATTTCCTGAGACACCGGACCGAAATATCGAGTAAACCTCAAAACCAGGAGTGGGATAATCTGTCACACAAGGATCTACTGAACTTCTCACGATTTCCTGAGGAAGGCAACGGTAAACCACATCAGTATCTTTTCAATTGAAATTCTATGGATTCTTCTAGGGGTTCGCAATGTTAAGAACAATACAATCCATAATATCCACAATACACGGACCTTCGGACACGAAGATCGCCCTTCGATGTAAACCGTACAAATAACAATATAACATAACATTTGAAAATAAAGCTTGCAAGCGGAAACTAGTTTTAGCTCAATTTTAATGTTTTTAAGTTTTTTTTTTTAAATTTTTAGTGCCTTTTTAATTTAAAGTTTTTAATTTTAATTGTAAATAATGTTTTAAAACGTGTGTAGGCTGAATCAAGAACTTATCAACAAATTTCACACACGTAATTGAATAAACAATAAGTTCGGAAGATTTTTGGTAAATTTATATAAAGCTTATATAATTGCCTAGAGTTTGATTAGTAATAAAATTACAAAATTAAAATTTTATTTTTTTAGGTAAATCTCGTTAGAAAATTAAAATTAAAAATTACATAGGAATAGATTACAAATTTAGTTTTACAAATTCTTGATACAATATTTATTTTATAATTACTCATAATTCAGGGAAGATCGGGGAAACAGCATTTACGAAGTGGAGAGTAGAAACTAAGCTGAAGATGTAAATTAGGACAAACTGAAATTTTGTGTGGAAATTCACAATCGTTATTGTGAATTAAAATAAATAATATAAAAATTTGGTCAACTTGCATTTTACAACGTCGATTTTTTTTATTATTTAATATATGAAGAGAATTCAGTTTAATTATTGACAAGAGCGAAGTAATTACAACAATGGAAGTGTGTAATAAGCTCGTGCAACGGTGATACGTCGCACGCAAGAGCGTAAGGAGATTTGATGTTTTTGGAATGAAGAACATTGGATTGAGAAAAATGGCGGATTGACGATCGGAAGGCCATGATAGTGGAGGAAACTACATTAAATGGATTTCGATGAAATAAGAACTCATAGAATATGGAGGATCTAAGACATGTAGAGTCATGGATATAGAAGAAAATATAAAATATACAGGAAATTGAAAGATAAGTGTTTCTTCAATTTTGACATTCAAATAGAAGTTGATAAAATGAGAATAGAAATAGGCCGAAATATTGTCTTCTTATAGTGAAGAGATGTTATTACTTCCATGATATAGTTGAATTAATAATTAATCATATTTTAAATTTATAGTATACAGGTTTACTCCCTCGCCGACATCCATGAGTGAATATCTCACGGTAAATGATTATATTGGAAAGGTATAACACTTTTCTCGTCTAGATGGATCATTTTTTTGAACGGATAATTATTCGAAAAATGGCTACTTGACTTGCGATCCCGGAAGAAGATTCATTAGTGATCTCAGAAGATAATATTCATAATAGTTATCAAGGATTGATGTAAGTAGAGACTCTTTTATTTTTAATCGTGGTACAAGAATATACCACAGATCCAGAGATAGAATATTTATAATCATCATAGAACGTCAAATTCACCGAAAGGAAATTACAAGAACATATAAACAGTTTAACTGATTTTTAGTTAGTCAGAAATGACTAGTGTTAACTTTATAGAAGATAAAGAAGAAATATCATTTCTATCTATTTATTTACATACAGTGAAATAGGATATACATAAGGTGAAAAACTTTAGATACGTAGATATAATATTTACAGATACATAGCTACAACTTGTTTTAGAAGGCTAGGTGAAAAGCTAGAACAACTAGAAAGTAAATTCTAGATAATTTGTGAACATTTAAGATTTCACTCAGTGGAAAGCCAAATACTATGTCTGAACTGTCAACATATAATAAAGTTTAGGATAGCAAGATATCAAGAATACTGTGTGAACTTTTCCAAGAACTTAGTTATATGTGTTTACCTGATAAATAAATGTGTGTTATTCAAGTTTTGTGCAAATACAGTTTGAGCAATTTATTTAGGGCAATCTTAGTTATAGAAACTAAAGTGATATATATAGTATATCAGTGGCTAGTGAGGGAAAATAATAAGCTCTGCATATGGCCCAAATTAACTTGTTGATATAAATTTATTTTCCGTATAAATTCTATGAGGGGTTGTAAAACATAGAAAGAGCCACACCATAGACCTTTAAGAAAATTACCTCACAGTGGATGGATGTACTGACTCGTTTGTTTACCCAGTAATTAACTCATTCCACCACATTTTGAAATTTAAAAAAATTAAAAAATTTGACTTCATTGCAATACATTTACGAGACATTTGCCGAGACACTGGACCGAAATATCGAGTAAACCTCAAAACCTGGAGTGGGATAATCTGTCAGACAAGGAACTATACAACTTGAGGTGCATCATAGTGAAAATGCTGCGCGTTTTTTATTATTTTTATTATCATCATTATATTCATTTTTCACTTGGCATTAAAGAACCACGCAGTCTCATAATTAACCAACCATCTGTGAGGACGTCAATGAATATTCTTTAATTTTTTTTTCAATTATTAATGGCTGTTGTATAAACAATCGAAACTATCCTAAAGCTATTAGGATTAGTAAGATTAATCATTTAATATTCATAATCATAAAAGGAAAATGATTTTCTCTAATTAAATTTGCAATGATTGATTTCATTCTATATCTCATCCTATATATAAAAAATTTTTAAAAAAAGATAAATCTTTCTTTGAACATCTTGATTAGTGACATAGGCGTTTATTTCTCATTCAAGAGACTTTTAAAAAGAAGTGGAATTGTCGTTCCTTAGGAAAATACGTTTTTCCTTCATCCTTCCTTCCTTTCCATTAGGAAAGATTTCAACTTAACAGACTTTAAACTTTCAACTGAAATTCACGATAAGAATGAGTTGAAATTAGATTGAATTAAGTAATAAATATAAATTCTTACGGTTAGACTTTGAATTATTAAAAAACACATTTTTTATTACTTTGAGATGTTTAAATTTATAGCTTTTATGATATCTTTGTTATTACGTTGGGAACATTTCTCCTTTCTAGTAAGTACTTAATTTTAATTATTTTCATTAATTTCATTAAATGGATTTTTATTAAATTTTCTGAAAAGAATAGTAATAATGTATATTTTATATAGACATCTAGTCGACATATCCTTTTAATGTCTTTTAAAAATACAACATTTCTTTTCCTTAAACAGAAAACTTTAACAGGTTCTGAGGTTTCCTCGTAGAATTCACGAATAGTTAATAATAGTTTTTTAGCGAATTCTAAGTGGAACAGGAAAAGTTTTTTCCTTTTCCTCAGAACTTGATGAAGTTTGGAAAGCAAATATTGTTCTTTTAGAAGATATTAAAAGGAGTATGTCGACTGGATGTCTCTATATAACATATTATTTACTAACATGTATTATTCAAATTTCCACAAGTTATCCAAAAAATATAAATCATGTTCTTCGCAAAAAAGCAAGTTTCATTCACTTACAATAGTGAAATATATTTAAATTAATTTGCTCTCTTTTTGTTACTCTTTCTCTAACTCTTATGTAACACCACTATTAATAGTACTTCTTTGAATACCATATTCACTTGGCAAAACATAAGTTTTAATAGATTAAACTGTCACTTGCATAATCTAAAAATTACGCATTGAAAGTTTTAAGAATGACGTGAACTGTGAAGCATAAAATAATATTGCTAACAACGTTCCTATAAGGAAAAAACAGCTTTGAAATTACGTTTTAAACGTATAGTTTCAGTACATCTAAAGAAACTGATTGTTATTTGCTTTTTTTTGTTTTTTTTAAGCAGCAGCAATTGTTTAAAATTACTTATTTCACTAAATCCAATTATGAACTACTATAAAGTCCAGTACTTTAAATCACAGAAAAAAAACAAGCAAAAGTTTAAAATGAATTTTTTTTATATTTGAAAGTAACTGCACTAATTTTTCTTGAATATTCTCTACTTAATTGAAGATTTTGTTTTAATAGCGAGCAGATTTCTAAATACCATGTTTTGTTTTTTTCTGATTAAGGTGTATATTGTGGAAATGCAGCTATACATTTGGATTTTACTGTATATTTAAATAAAGCGTTGTGGTACGTTACATATGCAAGGCTAGTATTTTATACAATGTAAAATAACCAGCATTTACATTTACCGTGCATTAAATATTCTCATAACCATTTCATCTAAGTTCAGGATGGACTTATTTTTTTTTTACTGGCTTCTTTTAATGTTATTCACATTTAATAATTCAATTTATTTCATAATTTATCTTGTAATCCTTGGATTAAAAGATAAATTATGAATTCAATTGAAATAAGTGTAAAAGTCTATTTTACGGCACCGGTGTTAACGAGTTTGTTTTTTTTTTTTTCGCGTCGTCAAACATGGCCGTCTTCGGACCTTAAAATTTGAATTGGGAAAAATTATTCCAAAAGTTACCAACAGACACATCCTAGAGCTGAGCAGACCTCACTTGACCTAACGTACAGCTAAACGGAATAAACACTTCGGTCTTTCCGACCTCATTCGGATGAAATTTGTTTCGAAGGCTAATTAATGGGACTAAACAGTTAGGTTCTTCGAACCTCAAAATTTGACTTCATGTATCCTTACGCAATATCGAACGAAGCATCCTATTGGTTAGTATCGTATTCTAGACTCTAGCCGAAATAAGTTAGCTTTTGTGGTTTCTTTTGATTTTAATTTTATGACAAATTTTAAATGTTTTTTTTTTTCAGATTACAAGTTTTATTTGCTTTCGTTACCTTTGTTTGAAAATTCTATGAAACAATTCTTATTTTTTGTCTCTGTATTTTGTTTGTGATGAGCAGGTATCATAATGTTTATTGGTCAACGGTTCAACAGTTCAACGGTTCGGTGCCAAGGTTCCAAAACGAGCGAATATTAATGAATTATTGTTGAGGATGTTAATATACAATATTTACACTTTAGAGGGCCTATGGAATCCGTGCCATATCGTTTGCTGTAGCAATCCCATTGAACGTGTACTCCGCGTACATAATAGTTCCAATACTCACTATAAATCAAACAGGAATTAAACTAGAATTATAATAAAATTAATAATAATAAATTCATAAAAAAATTTCTTATTATTACAAATTATTAGAATAGTAAGTAATTTATAATGTAACTAAATTGTAAACTTTACCCAAGTAAACGCTGGATGGACAGCGTTAAAGAAGTCTTGTGAGAGATGAGACGGGGATGGGAATTGTTATTTATTAGAGTAGAATGGAAGAGAAGAATCTGCTGCAGCGACCCCACATGAGAAGTGGAGTCAAGATGAAAAAGAAGAATATCACATAAGATTAAGTATTCAACACCATTATAAGCAACTCTTGCTCAAAAATTATGAATAAAATAATAATACAATCAATATCCGTTAATAATATTACAATATAAAATTTCTAAAATCTAGTCATGATTCCAGGAAGCACTATGCAATCCATGTAGTCTCCAAAGGACATTTTTGTTAAGCCTTTACAACAATTGTGTTAAGTTGTCACCAATAACTAATAGAAAAAGGTACTTGGTTAACTTATATGCTGTAATTATGTTAAATAATCTATGTTACAATTAAAGTGTTTCTTTTAAAACCGATGCCGACTAAAAGATGATATTGATAAGATTTCATATGATTCGATGAGTGGACCTGAAATTTTCTGGTGAAAATTCTAAATAAGTTGGTATTCCATAGTATAAATAAATTAAATGAATAATTTTTTTTACTATCAATTTTTTTTTTGTTTAACCATTTTATATCAATTTCCTTCACGATCTTTAATGACTTATGTGATGGGTTCCATTAAAAAAAGCAAAGCTTAAAAATTGAAAATTACTTATTTAATTAGTTGGCTTTGGAACA
>JAFIDM010094136.1:0-13180 GCA_023159025.1 Thereuonema tuberculata
GGGAATAATTCACTGGGAGGTCCTGCCACTCAACCAAACCATCAATGCTGCCTTCTACTGTCTACAGTTAGACAGGCTGCATTCAAATTTGGTAGCAAAGCGGCCAGGTCTCATCAATCGTCGCGATGTTATCCTTCATCACGATAACGCAAGGCCACATGCTGCTGTCATCACTCGTCAAAAGTTACCAGGCTTTGGTTGGGAGGTTTTAACCCTCCCTCCCTATTCTCATGACTTGGCACCAACTGACCATCACCTATTTCGTGCGTTGATTAATTCCTTCAGTCAGAAGATCTTTGATAATCTTGATGCTGTGAAAACTGCCATCCAAGACTTTTTTGACTCGAAACCGCAGGAAATTTTACCGGCATGGGATTCATCTACTACCAGAAAGATGGCAAGAGGTCCTGGATAGCAATGGGGATTATGCACAATAATAGGTACTGTTCGTTTTGCGTTTGTTTGCTCTTCTTTATGGGTAATAAAAACGGGTACAACTTTTGCACTCTCCCAATATATTGTATACGTTAGTGATGAGCGATATTTCACGGACTGCGCTTTTTTTCACAGAAATAAGAAAATCCCAGTTATTAACAGATACAACGGAACTGTGACTGTGATTTCCTGAAACAGTGAACAAAGCTAGAGGCAGTATGATGAAACGAATCTATTTGAGAAAACATGATATCTATAGAAAAGAAGCGAACTTATTTCCATTAATATTTATATTTTAAAGACAACGACCAATAATTTGTGTGAAAAAACTAAATAAAAAGCAAATATAAATGTGTAAAGGAAATTAACGTGCATTGCAAGAATTTAGAAATCGGGGTGCGAGAATCCTTATTTTGGTGCATTAAAAAATTTGAGAAGAAAATCTTTTAGAAGATTTTCGCTTTCTAAAGCAAATATAGTTCATCTGTTATAAGAAATATGTAGAATCATTTTGATTTGGAAAACAATGCCAATTGAGTTAACTGTGACTGCCGTTTGAAACTGTGATTTCACGACTACACGCTCACTCACCGTCGATATCAGTAGAGTAGCACTGCAATGTCAGTAATACCCCAGACGAACTGTGGTAAAAGAAAAAAAACAGATTAGAGAATGCTGGGGATAAATCGAAACATCGAAATATAAATTTCTTGTAAAAAATAAATGAAAGGTAATTGATATTTTCAAAGTTAATTACTGAATTTAGCTGTTATTTTAAAAATTTACAATAATTATTTCTAAATATTCAATTTTGTGTGTTATTACTTGAGATAATTTAATAAATAAGTTTTCGAATCTTATTTATATTGGATAATATTTTGTATTTGCAAAATAAAAATATATCTATTTACGTTTATTAAATATTATTATTACCTTTATTTATATATATAATATTACTATTATTATTTAGGAGAACTAATTGCAAATTTGTAAAAAAAGGACTAAAAAAAAAATCATTATTAAAAGAAAATCAATGGTAAACATTTAACATTTTATTGTTGATATTACTCAGATATTGCTATTATGATTGTAACGAAATCATAGTATAAAGTCCATAAAAACATTTTTGAATGATTCTTTACGATATATTTTATTCTCTACAAAAAATAAATTTAATTTACAAATGACAAATAGATAATTTATATATAATCATTTTATTTTATTTTTTTCAATACTACAATTTTTGCAAACTTTTTTTTTCAAAGGCAATGTTCTGATCAAAACAGGGTTAGAAACACTGTTACTGCACTGACAATTTTAGTTTTATGAAAGCTATTATCACTACAAAACTGAAACACAGCCTATTTTATCATTTGTTTTGTATTAGATAAAATTTAATCTTTGACACATTTGTCATAGAGATCTAAATAAGTAAAAAATTATTTGAGCAATTTGCGCTCGATATACAACGGTTAAGCGGCACTTTGCATTGGCTTTAAGTTGATATTTCACTACCAGAATGACCAGTTTCGAATTTTAAAATTTCATATTAAATCTTAGAGCAAATATTGTTAACTTCTAAATAAAAGAAAAACATTAAGCAGTTCGTAAGTATTTATTTGTTTTATGGTTTTGTTCTAACATGTCATTTTCATTGGAAAATGGAATTTTTTTTAAAGAGATTTTAGCATAAAAGTTCTTCAAGATGTGACAGCATGCTATTAATCGAACTAGGAGGAGACACAAAAAGAGGCAAAAAACGGAAAACGAAACGAATATATATGTTTAGAAAGTAACTGACAAACTTTAAACATTGTAATATTGCTGTACTGTAATGCCTCTTCAGGATTTTCATTTGAGAACCTTATTATTTCCATTTCGTTTTGTATTGTGTTATTTTTTCTGTATTTGCCTGGCAATCTAGTTCATTTCTTAAGTAATCATTTCTGATTCAATATGTTCTTATGCACCCTTTTACATGTCTTAGAAATTTCATTTCTAATGCTTGTATTTGGTTAATTCTTTTTTCCGTGTGCCTAGCATTATAATGAATAGTGATACTTTCATTACCTCATAATACTTTCATTACTATGTCTTTAGTTTGTTTGCTTGTTTCTTTTTTCCTTTCTAAGAATTTGTGCCACATATTTTTTGGAAATTGTTGATTTTGTTCGCTGTCTTTGTCTTTTCCGGAAGTAACGTTTCTTTGGAAATGTAAAACCTGTTCAGTAATTTCAATGACAAATTGAAAATAATTTTATGTTCTTATTGCTTAACTTCCAAAAATGTTTGTTGTTTTTTTGTTTTTTTGATTGATTTTTTCAAGTTATATGTGGAACTGAATTTGGCTTATAGATATTCTTTGAAGTCTGTCTTTATTAACATATAATCACCTAATCGTCTGCAGATGATCTTAAATAAAAACGTTTTTCTTTCTGTCATTCTGTCAGAAGACTTTGAGTTTTTCCAATTTTGTGACCAAGATATAAAAGATAGATTGGCCATGCAAAGAGGTAAAATGTAGATCTTTTTTAGACAAACAAAATGCTACAAATATCTTTCGAAAAAAGTTTTTGGTTTCCAAGATGTCGCCTTTTAAAGGGTCAAATTTTGACTTTTTCTCAATTTAAACAAAAAATATATATTTAAATGTTGGAAGAAAACATTATAATGAGAAAATATTGGTATTTGAAAGTTCTATTGAACGTTATATCAGTCATTCACAAACGTTTCTCCGTATGCAAAAAAACCTGCAAAAATGTGTAAGGCCCAACCCCAAGTGTGTGGTGCCAACCCGGAATACACCAAAGTTAAGCGGAGAAGACCACAACAGGCTTGGATGTCGTATATTAATATTAATTAATTAATTAATCGATATTAATTTGCTAAATAATTAAATTTTGTGGTTTTAATTGTGGGAATTTAATACTTATAACGCTTCCATACGGAGCGGTTTTCAGAGTATGTATATGAAATGACGGATTAGCTTCAGATAAAATTAGGCTAAGCTTATAAGGAACAAGCAAAGCGAACATTTAAAACACAAACGTAAGAAAGTAAAAAATAGATTTAATTCTGTAACTAGATTTAATTCTAAACATCTAACTAAACTGCTACAGCTTGCATAAACATTTGACCTCACTATTATTTAGATTCTGCAGTCCTTTAATCCTGTGTCCTTGCTTCTATGGAACAACGTTCAAACATTAGAACGATGAAGAGGTCGTACTTACGATCTTTTAATTTCTCAGGAATCGTGGAACTCGACGTACCATTGAAGAATACGTTGCAGATAGCACCGGTCCCTTGACACTGAATTTGCTAACATCTAAATAATAGTAGTGATAAACATGGCGACTTGAGTTCTACGTTGATGTTGTAACCCTAACTAAGTTTTCCGTTACGGTCATTGCCTCATTTAACTATAATTTCACACCACATTATTGCTATAGATGCAAAAGTTCCAGAGGGAAGCGACCAATTCTCCAATTTTCTGACCAAACTATAAGAGATAGATTGATCATGCAATCATTCTCAATTTAAAGGAAAAGTATAAAAGTTGGAAGAGAACATTATATTGAGAAAAGTATTTGAAAGTTATATCGAATGATATATCTGTCATTCACTAACGTTTTTGCGTTTGCACGATATACATGCAAAAATGTGAAAAATTTCATGTTGGCTATTGTGAGAAGTTTATGAAGGGACGTAAAAATGTTGGAATAATAGTCATGTTGATAAGAAATTTAAATCCGAAGAAGGGTTTGTGAAATGGAATGAAATGAAATGTCATCAACATTTAATTGGGACAAAAATTATCAATGAATCCCATAAAAATGAATTAGTAACAATTCCAAGAATTGATAGAAACCAAGCGATTCAAATTTGCCTTTCATTCTCAAACGTATACAATTTCCAATAATTTCTGCATTCGCTACGACAATTAACAAATCACAAGTTGAAACATTTGATCTTATTGGAATAATTTTGAATGAGCCTGTTTTTTCTCATGGACAATGATACATCGCAAAATCGAGATCAAGAAATAAGCAAAATGTTAAATTACAAATTAGTAGAACGTATTACCACAGTAATAATATAAACCACCAAACACAAAGAAAGGTAAATTTACTGAAGAATTAAAGAATCTTTTCTTAAAAAAATTAAAATATATTAAACAACTGTCTAACGGTAATAATTTGCGGATTTTTCGAGATTCCAACGGGATAGGGAATAATCTGGCAAACTGACCATGAAGCGTGTGGCGGCAAACCCAGGTATGTGGCACAACCCCCAATATCCCTAAGTTAAGCGGAGAAGTCCACAACGGGCCGGGAAGTCATATATACTCCGATCTCAATATTAATTTGCTAAATAAATAAAGTTTTTTTTTTAATGCTATATATGCAAGGGTTACGGAACAAAGCGACAGTGCTCGGTTAGTTAATAATTAGACAAGTGAATATAATTTTATGCTAAAGCATAAATTTAAGGGCGATCCATAAAATTAAAAGTAAATTAAAAAAATACTGAAAAAAGAAAGTACATTAGTGTAAGGGAAATGTCGAGAAAAAATAAAAAGAACGTTAAAAAAACGAGAAGAAAAAAAATCCACGAAGACATTGTGAAAAAAAAAGTAAATATACAGATTCGAACTGAAAACCTCCTATATATTAGTCAGAGACGTTAAGCATCAAGCTATAACTGACAACTGAAATTAGATGGTTTCATTTCTAACATTTAAGCTAATACCGGAAATCCAGACGTGATTAAAATTGCTTCATATGAGATCCGCGTGAAAAGACGGTGTTCACAGTCCTTTCAAAAGTTTCAACAATTGAATATAAGTTTGTGCTAAAGCATGGATTTAAGAGGCGACCCATAATAATAAACAAATGTAAAATATATTAATTAAAAAGGAGCCGTTCCGGCATGGTCGAGGGGTCTAGACGGCGCGGCAATCTGCCATGTGTCCGTTGTGTCGGAACTTGGGTTCGAATCCCGGCGTTGGTATGGCTGTTGCTGTTTTTCTTGTGTTTCGTCCGTTTCTTCTCTGAGACTTACTATCTCACGGTTATTCTGGACGAGATGTGAATTTCGTGCCCCTTCTTGAATATCCTAGCCTCACCAAGACGTTGTCAGGTAGAGCTAGCCCGTGGTCGAAAGTCGATGAAAGGAAAGAATAAAAATAAGGAAGTACGTTAACGTAAAGAAAAAGTTGGAAAAAAATTAAAAAAAGTTAGGAAACTAAGAAATATAAAAAAGATAAACAGAAAAAAAAAATTATTGTAATGGAATCGAACTGACAACTTTCACTATCTGAGTCCGAGAACTCACGCATCAAGCAATTGCTGACAACTAAAATGAGATTTAAGCAAATCCCGGAAATTCCAATGAAAATAATTGCAAATATTTTGAACATGGGGTGCGTTTACGCCTGAAAATATCCTTTTCCTACGTTGTTTTGACCTCACAACACGATGGTGAAGTCCGTTTGTCGATCCGACCTTTGATCGCGAGTTGTTAGCGGTGAACACACAGGGACGGACGGACGAACAGGACAAACGCAATATCTACAAATTTTATTCGCTAAGACAAGAGCTCCCAAATGGGTCACTGAAAATTGAAGCAGTGATAGTAGCGTCAGTCAATAATTCGCTTTTGGTGGTTGTTTATTATTTTACCTTTTCAACATATGGTATTATGACAGCTCGATAACTGCATTTTATTAAATTAGGATTTATTTAAAATCTTACTCTTTTTTTTCAAAAGTAAAAGTCCGAATTTCTTTTCTAGAAGATATTTATAAAATTCTACAACTTGCCTAAATGTTTAATGTATTTATATTGTATACGTTAGTGATGAGCGATATTTCACGGACTGTGATTTTTTTTCACAGATATCAGAAATTCCCAGTTACTAATAGTTACAACGGAACTGTGACTGTGATTTCCGGAAACAGTGAAGACACTAGCGGCAGTATGATGAAACGAATCTATTTGAGAAAACATGATATCTATAGAAGAGAAGCGAAGAGAAGTAGCTACTCAACCCAAAACGTACCGTGGACCAGTAAATTATCTATTTTTTTTCAACGGGAACCTTTGAAAACTTTATTTTATTTTATTTTTTAATTAAATAAGAAACTAAAAAATTCAATATTAGCTTTTATGTATTTAACAATTTATTTATTACTACATATGTTTATATATAAAAATGTAATCCGAAAATAAATTAATCACAGAAAAATAACAGAATAATTAAAATAAAATTAAAGAAATATATTTTTTTTAAAAGTCACAAAACATTAACGTAAATCAATGAGGTTACTGTTTGTTCTTTTTCACTGACTAATTTCTCTATCCTTGGAGTCAGAGAAGTAACGGCAAGACGTAAAACAGATCCAAATGATTTCGCTGCTTTGTTTTTATTACAGACATTGCTGAGAATGCAGTCTCACACAAGTATGTTGTCGAGAAGTGAAGTAAGATTCAAATTGCCTTCTCGTGTCATATGGGATATTCACTCTTAACATTCATCCAGAACTGTATTATATTTGTTGATTCCAAAAAGGATTTTAAACTCAAATCCCAATTTAATTCAAGGAGCTTCTCCTGATCAAATTCTCTTAGTACATTTATTACCATTATTTAATAAAAGGTTTCACTATCAACAAATTTCCCGGTCGAATATCTTTCAGTTGGGGATAATATTATTTGTCAAATGAATGAGAAAGTGCTTCTTAATATTCGCAAATAACACTTTGTATGCATTTTTGGTTTGTATCGGTCGAGTTAATATACTCTGATAAAGACTGGAACATTTCATACTGATTTTCTTGTATGCCTTTTTGCCATATTTTTAATTTCTTTTTTCATCTTTATTAAATACGTTGAATATATTTTTGTTCTTCCCTTGAAGGCTTAAGTTCAGTTCATTCAACTTATTAACAATATCTGATACGTATGATAATTGTGCCACTCTATCTTTGTCAAGAAAACAGATAAATTGGTTTTTCGTTGGTCTAGAAAAGATTCAACCTCAAATTCCTTAACTCAAATAATCTTTTCAAAACTTTGCCCCTTGAGAGCCATCGCACTTCTGCAGGAAGCAATAAATGCTCAGACTCCATTGCTTCACACGAAATCGAAAATAATCTTGAATGTAATGCATTGGATCGAATGAAGTTTAGGATTTTTATAGATTCAGAAAGTACACTATTTAATTGAAGAGACATTTTCTTTGCTGCTGAATGTTCCCTATGTAAAAAACAGTGTGTTATTGGCATTCCATCTGCTGCAACTTCCTTAATTTTTGTTATAACACCTGAGTAGTAACAGTCATTACCGCCACCCCATCGGTGCACACGCCTACACAATGTTTCCAGTCAAGGGAATTATTTTCAATGTACGAATTAACGGCCTTGAAGATTCCGAACTTGTTGTGTGATTTGGTAATTCCAGGCAACATAACAGTTCTTCTTTTATATTATTGATTTAATAATCACAATATCGAATGTACATTAATAACATGGCTTTATTGCAGACATCTGTTGATTCATCCTTATGAATTGCAAACAACGAAATTTTCACCTTTTGAATCAATTGATCTTCAATATCAGTCGATAGATCAGAAACTCTACGCTGGACTGTATCATTAGAGAGAGAAAGAGTTTTCATTTTATCTCCAGCTGAAAAGCCTAATATTTCTGAACACACTTCGATTAAACATGGTTTAATTAGATTTTCAATTGAATATAACTTCTTGTATTTTGCAACTCGTAAAGCTACTAAATAGGACGCCTTAACAAGGGACTTATCAACAAAAAAATATTTTTTAAGAAAAATTTTCATGTTTTAATTCCAGGCTCTTTCGTTGGAAAAAATCTATTGGCTTATTTTCCAGTTGCGGATGTTTACATCTCAAATGCCGAGTCAGTTTTGCTGATTTTAAACACTCGTTTGCCAAAACGTCTCTGCAAATAACACTGTGGTTTTGGCAAATTTTGTTTTGATTCCGGCCAAACAATAAATCCAAATTTCAGGATATCATCTTTATATTGACGTACAGGTATAAATTTTCTTTTTGCTTGCGTGAATCGCTTTGTGGGTCATTGTTGTCATAATTAGTGCTTGAACCACTCAATCCTGAAGTTGATTGTAGAAAAAAAAATCACTGAGAGTTTTTGACGTTTTCTTCTCACTCATCATGAAATAAGATCTAAAATATTAAATATACTATAATTATTATTTTAAATATTATCTCATTTTCAATTAATATCTGAAAGTCGACAATTATTTTTTTTTTAGGCTGCCCAAACAAGTAAATAATTATCGACTGAAAATGACCTTTGCAACCCGTATCTCTTTGTTTTGTTAATTCCGAAAGACCCTGTATATTATATATATATATATATATATATATAAATACTTGTTGTGAAAATATAATTTAAAAAGTGCAATTACCATAAGGAATACTCACATCGAAAGAAGTCCAGTTTGAACAACAATCGAAAAGCCAAAAGCAGAAAGCGATGTATCTTGTTCACGAGCGAATTGTTGGAAGCAAGAATCGAAGTATCTCACTCAGACGAATTTCAAGGGATTGTATGGATGCTGCCATTGAGATGAGAAGACGTTCGGATTTTACCATGAACAGACGCTTTTAGGATGACCGCTTATTCTCTCTAAGTTATGAGATCAGCGATGGAAATATCACATTTTATTCGATGAAGGAAAAAGGATTTTCACATCGAGTTTGTTACGAGAGATTTATTGAAATGTGAAATAGGAATTTCTACTTTTAGAAGGCTAAATGTACTAATATATCTTTGCAATATTTTCCAGGAGATATTCATCGGTCGCTAAGTAACGCGGCATAAATAGATTAGGCATATCATTGGACGTTCCAATCATGAAGGTTTTTCGAGGATGAAAATAAAGTAAGATAATTTATTTTCATATTAATACCATGGAACAACATTTAGTAAGAATCCTAAAAAGGCTATATTCATGAAGGCGTTTAAATGGCATTAAAGATTAGTCCGAAGTTTAAAGTTGATTAAAGATTAATCAAGTACAAGTAATTAAAGTTGATTAAAGATTATTCAAGTTGCTACAGCTAGAGGCTAAAGATTTATCAAAGATTTAAAGTCAGTAAGGTTCAAAAGAATTAATCAAGAGATAAAGATTATAATTAATCAAGACTTAATCGGGAAGTTAAGAACTTCGTTTAACGATGAAAAAGGATAATTATTAAAGAAGAATAAAAGGTTATTGATTCAAAGTAAAAGATCTTCAAAGAATTAAGTCAATTCTTTTCAAAGGTTTTGAATTAAAGTCAAAGAGACATTTTGAAATTTAAAGCAAATACTAGTTATTCTACCCAAGTCTTAAAAGAAGTTAATAAAGAATGTTTAAAGTAAAGGTTTTGCATTAAAGGGAAAAATGATATGCAAATGAACTCTGAATAAATAAATATTAACGTAAAGACTGTTAAGTTAATGTTTAAGTTAGTATCATACAAGTGTTGATATAATAAAAGGACAAGAACTTCAGAAGAAGAATTTAGATGTAAACGAATCTCTTCGTCACGTAAATAAATTGTTATTCTTTTGGTATCAAGTCTATATATATTTATTTACTTGTAAAGTTAAGGTACAATGGATTTAGGTAAATTCCATCGAAGCAACTTAGATACTCCGTTTTGAGAAATCGACTCATTAGGCTAAGTATTAAGGTGTATAATATCAGAGTATATCCAGGATTAAATAGAAGAAGCAAGAAAAAGTTTTAATTTTTGACGCCCAGCAGTCTTCGACAGACAGGTGACAATTAAGCACTCTGATAAACGACTAAGGATAAGTTCCTCAGTTCACAAAAGGTTATAACCACTTCAATACTTAAATTACTTTGGTAATATAGGGCTTATGGTCAACGCCCTAAATCACGTAAATATAGTTGCGGACATACGTTGTTGACAAAAAATGTTTGTTTTAATGTGCCCTACCACCCCTTAAAGTTTGTTGAATAAATTTAGAATCACCCTGTATATTAAAGTTATATTATAAGATCATTTGAAAACAATAGTTTCAAGTCAATTTTCAAATATACTGCAAAAGTTTAAAGAGCGTACAAATACACGAGAAATAAAAGAAAAACTCACCAGACTAAGAGTTCACTGATCTGTTTCTTGAAATTGTGATACCGGGAATCCAAGATGGACCATTTCAGGTTTCCTGAACTTCGTCAGTTGGATCCGCCCAGTATCATACATCTCAGTGAACTCAGAAAACATATAAAGAAAACAAAAGCAAATATCACAATGACCGTCCAATTACAAAAACATAAAAACTTAAATAAAGAAATAAAAGGCCAATCAATTAATCCCCGCTAGCGATCGCTTAGCATATAAGGGATTAATTGTTGAACAAGAAATATACAATGCAAAAGTTTAAAGTGCGTTTAAAATACATGAAAAATAAAAGAAAAAACGCATTTGACTAAGAGTTCACTGGTCTGCTTTTTGAAATTGTGATAATTGAAGGGCCATTGTGGTGTTTGTGGGAATAGTTATATTAGATCCTCAATTAGGAAATTAAACACAACTTTCTAAGATGCGTTTGACAAATATCATTCGCATGTACTGGGTCAGCAGGGCTCGATTAAGCAACATGAGGTGAGAAATAAAGAGATGGCAAATTTGAATGGAATTAGCACATTTGTAAAATTCAATAAATACAATTCTTAATACAGTTGTATCATATGGTTCAAAGTTCATTTAAGTTCATTTAACATTAGCCTAATGTTAACCTTCAACTTTCGGAAGTTCACTTAATGTTCTCTAATCTATGAAGATTAATAATGTCGAAATTAACTTCAGTTTATAGATGAAATCTATAATTGTTTCCAAAATTGGTTTCTCACCGAATGTGAATTATATTAAGGTCGGATGTACTGCATTTAACTCTTAATGCACTAAAACATCTAATGTTCAATTTATCTTTTCACTTGTATGGAAATAATTATACACCTTATTTATTATGCATATGTTTACTAGTTCATCTTGTAGTAAGTCGCTAAGTTAAAATAACTTCCTCTGATTTTATCTCAGTTCAAAATCTCCAACAGTAAATTCTTTACTAATAGTCTTGAATAATCTTGTATGAAAACACATGTACTTTAACATAACAATTCTTTACTTTCATTGAAATCGATTCACCTTATAATTTGCATGTTTCCTTTCCTGATAACTTAATACAAAACATCTCCATAACTTGTCAATTCATGTGTTCTTCAAAATTCGTAAAATTCCTTTTAAAGTCCTGAATTATCTAACAAAATTCAGTACCTGTTTCTTTGAAATTTCTTCTATATTTTTAAATTTATATCCCTCATAATGTTCTATTCTCTGTACAATTTATTATACTTTTTCTTTTCATTTAGATATAATATTTTCCTTTGATTATCGCGCCTCTTATTTCTTTTTTTAATTTTACTTTTTTTTTCTTTTCTTCAGATTCTTCATCAAACTAATCTAATACTACATAATGTAATAACAATTAAATCTATTTAACTTCAGTTTATTTATAACTTCTTTCTTTTTTTCAATTTCTAAATTTTCATTTTACCCAATATTATATTTCTTACCTTTTTCTTTCTTATTTTAAATCTCGTCTTTATTGCTTTATCCGTAAAATGTTTTCTTATTACGCAATAATTAATAATAAGACATAATATTAAAGGTGACCCATAAAATGAAAAAGGAACATTAATATAAGGATAACTAAAAAAAAGGTTGGAAAAAAATAAAAAGGACGTAAGGGAAACCAGAAAAAAAAATCCACGAAGACATTGAGAAAAAAAAATAGATATGCAGATTCGAACTGACAACCTCCTATTTATTAGTCCCAGATGCATCAAGCTACAACTGACACCTGAAATGAGATGTTTGCATTTCTAACATTCAAGCTAATATCGGAAATCCAGAAATGCTTCACACGAGATCCATTTAAAATTTAAAATATATTTAAAATTGCTTCAAACGAGATCCGCGTGAAAGCATGGTGTTCACAATCCTTTCAAAAGTTTCAACAAGTGAATATAATTTTGTGCTAAAGCTTAAATTGAAAGGACGAATCATAATAATAAAAAAATTAAATATATTGATAAAAAAGGAGCTTGGCAAGGCCGAGGAGTCTAGACGGCCGTCTGCCGTCTGGTCGTTGTGTTGGGATCTGGGTTCGAATCCCGGCATTGGCATGGTTGTTTCTTTATTCTTGTGTGCTTCGTCCGTTTCCCCCCTGGGACTTACTATCTCAGGGTTATTCTAGACCAGCAGTCGCCAACCGGTAGTCCAAGGATCACTGGTGGTCCGTGCAAAATTCTTGATGGTCCGTAGACAAATTTGGACATTATTTCAATTTTAACCCTCTACAGCCCTTTGTCCAATATTTTAGATATTTTTAAAAATTTTACCTTTAATGGGTGCATCTCATATTAATAAAAGAAAAGTTTTCTGATTATTATTATTATATATATGTATTTACCTTTTTTAAAAAATTCGTATTAGTAGACCGCCAAATATAAAATTTGTGGAATAAACTTGCTCACATTTAGAAAATAATTTTAGCAGAGCGTTTAAATAAAATAGCAGATGAAGTTAAACGAATAGGTGTAGGTGGATGTAAAATTGTTTTATTTCAAATCCTATCCTAGTAAGAAATACTGTCAATTAAAGGTAATGG